>JAIPMN010018694.1:0-15337 GCA_020650975.1 Apostichopus californicus
TGGGGGGGAGGTATTAACATTAGCTTGAACTGACTCAAGCTGCTAAACAAATATCACATTTGTTTATCACATATTAACTCAGGTACAACTATGGGGTTGATGGAGAAGATCAGAAATATTCACCCAAAGGTCCGACTTTTTCGTGATCCTTAACTGGAGAAAAGATTCCTGAGATTGTTAGCTTAGTTTAAGACAAGGATAGGTATCTATCCTATCATTCAATGGAAAAAGTTTGATTTTGATTAGTTGCGTTTACAGGGTTCAGAATAACAGAGCTTCAAAAAACATACATTTCCCTTTCCTTACAAAATTATTACTACCACAGAAGTAGTTGATTACCTGCATTGGGGATTTAATATAGTACTACTAACTAACTTATTAATGATCATGTTAAGCTAGTAAAGCATTACAGTCATGCCTAAAACTTTGTAAGCTTGACTCAATTCAAACACTATAGTTGCCCTCCCTTCTTATTCTTTAACTTTCATTATTTTTCCAGGTCCAGTATGAAGTATACATCAGAAAGTTAATGCAAACTCAAATTGAAAGAAGACATTAGGGCTGCATCCATACATCAATATATTTGTAATAACGCCCCATCGATATTTCGAGCAGCTCAGTATTGCACACCTTGAGCAGTTGTACTCACCACAGGTGTGTTGCTTCTCTTCATCTAAGGGAACCTTAGCTATGGCCATCTCAGATAGTTTCACTGTCGGAGCATTGAGGACCTGCTTCAAGACAGATGTCTGAACCCTGCTCTTGCTATGTCTCTCGGCTACCTCCACTATCCTCTTGACTTGACCCTAAACATTAGCAAGAAAAATATATATATATATAAATATATATATATATATATGTATATATATACAGGGATGTGCCCAGGATTTCCTGAGTGCCGGGTATACTGATCGCCGTCGACTTTTGAAGGTGCTCAGATGCCAAATGCTGGCACATACACAAGTACTCGTTTTGGTAACAATTTACATTTTTAAATGATTTTTTAGTGAAATATATTACGTACCTGGTAAAAGTAATTAGTTTGTTTTCAAAGAGATTGTGAGCCGTAAGTAATGTTTCTCGCATGCGTAACCGATGCATTATTAGTCTGTATGATTTTGGCATAGGCTAGGCCCAATTTATGTTAAATATATTGTTAGGAATGTCGGGATTTTAGATGAAAATAGTGCTGGACGGGATTCACGATTTTTAAGACAGTGCTGGGCGGTAATTTTTAGTGCTGGGCGGGGCAGCCCAGTGCCGCCCAGCGTGGGCACATCCCTGTATATATAAATGAAAAAAAATCACTGATGATTACATCACTGTCAGGTATGAGCAGTTTAAAGATGTGTTTAAACTTTAAACTTTAGCTGAAATGCCAACAAGTTTGGTATCAGACACTGATAGAGGAAAGGAGAGCATCACTGGTCACCAATGCCTTGGGTAATTCTCTGCCACAATCTATTCTTAAAGTGACACAAATACACAAAACATGCAAACTTACAATTTTTTCCTCTAAACGTTGATTTTGTTTCTTCAGTGCAGCCACCTGTAGCATGTACGCTGTCTTTTCTAATGAACTGGACTGTGAAGAGAAAGCATTTATATATTTTGTTTTAGTTTGAAACAAAGCTTACAAATACCAATTCACTAAATGACCCATCTTGTTTTATATTTCAAAATCCAGTTAATGTTTCCGATTCCCGTTTAAACTTTGTAAGGACCACACTGCATTTTCTTTTACTACATGCACGGTGCTATTGGAACCACTCTCTCTACACTCTGTATAGTAGAGTGGAACAGATGTTGTTCGGTGTCTAGTCTAACCACAAAGGGTGCAATCAGCCATTAAACAGCACCATCTTCCCTTGAGAACATTTCCCCAAGTTTTAGGCTTATCTGCTACTAAAGTTTCACAGTTCTAAACTTTGTGTTCATACCTGTCTTCAACATGTAAAGCTTTTCTGAAAACTGATAAACTCCAAGTATTAAAAATTTAAAATAATTTTCTTTATAATCTGATGCTTTAAAACAAATCAACAGTCAAAGATTGTACACAAGTCCTCATCTGGTGTGAAAACTTATGTTGCCAACACAGCAAGGGTTCATAAATGCCACTTAAGATTATGAAATGATGCATGGGAAAATAAAAAACAGAAAGCCCGCTGGGATGTTGTAAACAAATTTTAACAGAGAGCAGAGAAAGTTAGCATATTGCAACATACTGAGGGCTGCATAGGGAAGTTGGAAGAGCAACAAGACTTCCCTTCTTTAGGTCAAAGGTTCAAATTCGGTCCTAGCCAATGATATCTTTGCGCTTTCATAATTTATGTACAGAATGAGACAATAATCACCTGAGCATTGTCTCCGCTTGTTTTCAGAGCATCAACCATCATCTTAGTATTCATCGGTTTCGCATTCGGGGACTGCTTTGATTGCTGGACTCCCCAAACTTGAATACTTAGCATGCCATTGGAGAGGTAATCTACCAACTGTAAGAAAAATAAACCCTGTCAGCAAACAACTCACCTACAAAACTAAGCCTGTGCAGTTACATATTTCATTTATTAAATTACATAAGTTATATAAGTTGTACAAGTTATATAAGTTACATAAATTATATAAGTTTTGAGTTTAAATGAAGGATAAAAGTTGAGAGGGAAGAACAAAATTGATCCTAGCGAGGTCTTTTTCAGAGACAAACTGACATGATTTTACAAGAGCCATTTGACTAGTGTATACTGCCTTTGAACAAAATTAACCATGGTCCTAAAGGCATATGACATTTATTTTACAACAACAACCTGCATCCTCACCCCCTTCCGCCCTCCCCACCCCCACCCAAACAATATGGTAACAAATACATTAAAATTAAATATACCCACATTCCTTTTATAACTACAATCCAAACACTAGCTGTGATTTTCTTAAAGCCTGCAAACTACAGTGCTTATGAGTTTGTTAATTATACTGCATTTTCAGAGTTAATCCTCAATTTAAATCACATTCAAATGCTAGATCATTTCAGGAGCAGGGAAGGAGGACCTGCAATTACTCCAAATGGACTTTCCAAGGCCTATAGTGAGGAAGTCATAGCATCTTTACCAATATATATTGATATCATTACCATGTACAATGTACCAATTGCATGTTAAGTTTGCAAAGAAGTTGGTTATATAGAAATTCAACTTTTAGCTTTTAACCTACAAGGCAATCTGTAATACAAGTTTCTTAATTAAAATTTGTTCAATAAAGTTTAAATCCCTCAAAAAATAAAAGCCAAGCAATTGTGGGTATGTAGGAATAAAAATGTCTGTTACAACATGATATACACATATTCAAACAGTTTGTACAAAAAATTGAGAAGTCAGACAATATTATCTGTCAATGGTGGAGACAGGTCAGTGTGTTACAAGAAATCCACAGAGAAAAAGTGAGATAAGTTGAGATGTTTACCTGTGACGTTGCAACTTTGTAATTGAAATATTTCCTGTGTCTAAATTCCAGTGATACACTTCCTCCCATCTTGTCTGTTTCATTATCTGTTGTGTCAAGAAATACTTTGTATCGGCAGTGGACATCCTGAGAATCAAGGGAAAAAATAGAAAACACTGCACTCAGCTATTTGAAACCTTAACTCAAACCCTTTTGCAAAGAAAAGTGTCAGTGAGATATTCTCTCCTCCAAGCACATCACACATTATTACTTAATACATCCCTCAACATCACCGTAAATGTGTCACCTTACATTACTACTGCATACATCACTCAACATCACCGTATATACATCACCACACATAACTACTACATGCATCACTCAACAACATGACATTGAATGCTTCACCACACATTATTTCGACATTTATCACTCAACATCACCCCCAATGCGTCACCTTACATTACTACTGAATATATCACTCAACATCACTGTATACACATCACCACACATAACTACTACATGCATCACTCATTATCATGACATTAAATGCATCACTCAACATCACGGTAAATGCCTCGCCTTACATAACTACTGAATACATCACTCAACCTCACCGTTTATACATCACCACAAATAACTACTACATGCATCACTCAGCAACATGACATTAAATGCATCACCACACATTATCTGAAATGTGTCACCATATTTCACTATACTTAACACTTAACCTCCTCATCCGTATCATCACTGCAACTCTCCACCCATCATTCCCACATCGTAAACATCAGATCAGATTTGATTAGAAAATATATATCACGTCCCTCCATCCCCCTCCCCCCCCACCCCCTCCATTACACCTATAGCATCACTACAAGCTTGTCTCATTGCTTCTAATAACTTCCCACTCACCTTGTATTTGTTTGGTATTCCTGTCGCACCAGGTATCTTTAATACAAAGTTCAGAGAACGACCAATCAAATCCTTTGGATCTTCTACAAAGATGTCATCAGCCTCGCTGAGCTCCTTGCCTTTATCATCACAAGGTACTAATTCAATATCAAGTAACCCCTGCTCCTGACCTTGGTAGTTATTTACCAATGCAGACTCTTTGGTCTCAATCTAGATGGATGAAAGAGAAAAATCACCGCGACACATTAATGAACGAGTAACAGCATTGGCAACCTCTTACAACAACCTAGTATCAGCTATTGGCACGCTGAATGGCTCTGACACCCTTTAGTAGGACTGATTGTTTGACAATACTATGCAAAATACCAAAACTGGCCTTCAATAACAATGTAAAGAAAAGGAAGGGTAAGAAATTCTAGGAATAAGGTCCCCAGTTCGAGTCACTCCAAGAATAATGTATGTCGTCCAGTTACAGAGTTTGTTGACAATTGACAATTCATAATCATGGATGTTAAATATGAATGTAAGAGACTGACTTCGTTCAGCTTGCAGCTTTGATAAGCCAATGAGGCTTCTTCGCAAGTTCCTGCTTGCAGGAGGATCTAAAATACATACATACATACAATAAACTTTTCCAGACTTGCATATTTTGATTAGATATTGCTTACCAGGTATGCTAGACTTTGTAGGTAAACGTGAGCTGATCCAATCTGAACCTGGGTGTCGGGAGACTCTGTAAAGGGATCTTTCTCCTGATAGAGCAAAAGAAGGGAAAAAAACACAAGTTAGCATTATGTTAATCTCTGTCTCATTACACAGATAGGCTTTCCATTGGTTATATTGCTTTAGTATTACTTAAAGTATAGTGTGTGCTAGAACATGTACAAACTGAGAATAACTGTTGGCCATCTTTTAATAAGATCCTGCTAGGATTGAAAGTCTTTCATTGGTTCACTTACATCAGGAAGTTGCCAGTCTTCACCCTCTTGGAAGTTCTGGTACATCTCCTGCATGAGGTACTTGCGTCTGGTGAACTTATCTTTGTCCCAGACGTACTCCAGCTCACATTCCAAGTTACGCACTCTCACACACACCTGTGGGGGAGAGAATTATTAACACTTTCATCTAGTCTCACTCGTTGAGATAAATTTAAGGGCACGTGAAAATGTAATCCATGCCCAACGTTACGTTAGACTTTGCCTGTGAAGGGCTTGTTGGGGGTCAACATCATTCCTACAAAGAAGGAGAGCAATTTTTACATTTTATCTAATTATTATTTTAAATAACCGTAACAAATTTTGACCGAAAAAGTAATATACCTTGTACAGATCAGGACTGGTAAATGACTGTCAGTATTGACGATTTTTTTATATTTTATTTTATTATATCTTTTTATTATTATTATTATTTTTTGATGGTTTGCCCACTGGATTATATAGATGGCCAAATCAACATCGTGGAAATAATTCAAGTGTAATTATTACAACTTTGTTGGTACTCCCTCAAAACCCTGACATCCACCCAAAAATTATACTTAAATTAGATTAACAAAGAGGACATGTCTGGGGGAAATCCGATTGTATGGTAACCCTATCTAGGATTTCATAGATAAAACCAAGAACTTGAAAGATAGAGAATGGCCTTACCTCTGTACGTCCATGCTGAAGACCTCTGGCTCTAGCTGAGAGCATCACTATCTCAAATTTAACTTTCTTGTCTAGTTCCTCACTCATAGCATTTGCTTCCTCCACGGATGGGATCATATCGATTAAGTCCTGCTGTACTAGCTTGTCATCTTAGATTGATGATGGGGGAAAAAGTAAAGACATTTTCAATTTTTTAATAAAATTTCTGAAAAAAAAAAAATTCTGAAAATTTAAAATTTTCAGAAAAGTTGCCTCTGTCACTACAAATACACTTGAGCAAGAAAATCTATTGTTAGTTTAATACACTGATATTTAACCAAAGCTTAGTCACTCAATTAACGTGTTCATTAATAAGCCAGAAAATCATGGATTATTTCTTCCCAAGTAACAAAGGTGCCAATAGCTGGTACTTATTAGCATTTCAAGTTCATGGCAATTACAAGAATTCCTCATGGATCCTTATATGCATTATAGACTGCAGTGAAAATGGTCTAGGTATGTACATATAGGTAATTTTTTTTTTAAACATTAACAGTTTCTCAAGGTGATAAGGTTTTGGTGATGATTCCGTTCATAAAACTAAGAATACATTAATTTATTCAAGTATACTTGTGGTGAGGGATGATATGGGGCAAGAAAAACAAGAAGGTAAAAAAAGTGCCTTCCTCCTTAGGGCACCTTCTTTCAGACATAAAGATTAATTCCATTTTTATAACTTAAAGGGTGTGAAGACTCGCGCACAAAGAAACCTCTCATGCCGGTAATCTGACCTAGTTTCGGATGAGGTGTAACAGAAGTATTTAGTTACCACCATCGATCCCAGAAAATACACACACAGCTTGCTACCGTCGGTAATTAGACACTAGTGTACAGTCAGTACATACAGCTACGGTCAATACCCACAACACAGTGTACATAGCAGCGTGGACATCTCAGGTCTAGATAAAAGATAACAAGGTACCACGTTTCATTATTGTCTGCATGTGGCACAAACAAAACGTCACTTGCAAGCAACGGAAAGTTAACTTTATCAGAGCGTGGCACGCGGTTTGGGGCGAGTCTTCAATGCCTTTAAGCTATCAGATGATTTATCAGAGTGTTTATGATGATGCTGACGACGACGATGACGTCGGCGGCGACGACGATGATGATGATGCTTGAACTCAGAAATTGTCAAACATTTTGACTTTAACTTCCAATATTTTATATGAAGTTTAACTAATCAAGCTAATGAAGTGCATTATTACTGGATTTTATTGTAGAAAGATTTTACCAAAATCAACCTAAAAGAGATGCTTGCTTGTTAATGCAACCAGTCGTATCAACTTAATGCCATCTTGTCGGCCAGCAGACACTTTATATATCAGTGACTTGGAGAAGAACCTGCAGGGGACGACATACCTGTATTTTGTTTATCGGACATATCAAAACCATTCTTCTGTGCTATTTCTTCCTGAGCCATTTCATAGGTCACTACATGATACTTATTAGGGTTGGCATTCTGGAGATCAGGATGCTGAAACACATACAAGTGGTTGGACCCAAACATAATCCTGGGAAAACAAAACAGAAAATCAAACAATTTGAAATTGTATATCGTGTTAAAACTTTAAGGCTTTATCACATACCAATGGATCTGGGGAAACTTCTTTAACTTATTGGAGGTTATTGGAAGTTTGACATAATCAAGACGAAATGCAAATAGTTTGATATATTCTGCTAAATGAAATAAGTTTCTTTGGGCTGAAATGATCAATGTATACAATGTTGTGTACTCATGAAATTGACAGCCACAAAGTTCATGTGTTGTCACTGCATAACATAAATCGGGATAAGAAAGAATTGGTGATTTTCAAAGGTTATGATAAATCTACTAGCAATATTTTGAAAAAACTCTGTGAGTACTGTTAACATTTTGGCAAATACTGGATTACCTTATGTTTACAGCAAAATTATTTAAGGAAAAGGAAAACAATATTACAATATGTATATAACCTCTTGCATATTGACTGGTAAAATGAAGCATTTGTGAGACAGGTTTATCAAAAGTTAAACTGAATCATGTTTATTTATACCACAATCCAGTAATACAAAACGGTCACAGAAGAACACATAAACACAACACGTGAGGTAGCGTATGTGATTTTAGGATCGAGGTCTCTGTTTTTCATGCTGATAATTCAAAACACTCTTCAAAGTATGTGACACGTTATGCACTCTCTAGCTCGGGGAAGAAAATTTAACATTTTGTGTACTTTACCTGTCGTTGTGATCCAGTTCAACTTTAGAGATGACTGGTTCACCATTAACCAAGAGTTTGGCCTCTGGACTTGACTTTTCAACAAATACTTTACCATCTTCATTACAAAACGCTGCATGTTCTTTTTGTATACTGCAAAGATGGAGCGTGAATTCAAACTTGAATACTTAAAGTTAGAAACATTAACAACAACAACAACAATAACCAAGTTATGGATATAATAAAGCACTTTCCAAACCAATAACTACTAGCATTAAAATCGTAGCTTCATTTGTTATCCCTTTCTTCTAAATATTTAAAGGAGATTCTGGTGACTCAATTTGATCGCTTAGCAATATTGCTGAAAATTTACTGAATGTGTTGGCAAAAACCACATACTCATATCACTTTGTGAGGATACAAATTTTTAAATTTTGGGATATTTTCTAAATGCATCTGGCAAGTATGGATGATGTCATCAGGGCTGCATGAAGACAAACATTGCAAAGATACAAATTTGTATGTTTTGTATTATTCCATGACAACACAGTATCTTCATGCAGATTTCCCTGAATTTACACATTTAGTATAAAATGGTATAAAAATAATCGTCAAAATCAACTCAATAGCTGCTTTCATTAGGATGAAATGTTCACAGAGCAAAGTGAGAATACTCTCTCCTTCATTTAAAGGTCACACTGGCCTAAAAAGTGTCGCTGAAACTTGATTGACAAGATAGCACTGATCTGCAGAGACAAACTACAAACTTTCTTCTTAGTTTTGTTCGTTACCATGGTAATGCTTACCTAAGGCCGTTCAACACAATATCTGGAGGACTGTCAGCCTTGTTATTGCCAACTTTGTAAGAGGTTTGATCCAACAGATGAAATATCATTCCAGATAACTGATTATCCATATTCAAGTTGTACATGTGTGGTTTGGTCTTACGTGCCTCCTTCTTCTCCCTCTCGCCGCCATTGCCTGCTGATGACTGAAGATGAGATGAGAATATCAAGATTGTAATCATATTCATCCATTCGTCTTATAACAGAACTACAACGAACACAGATGATAAGTACAACAAAACATTGATGTATATATATTTATACACATACATATATATTATATGAAATGTCAATTTTGCTTTAAATACCAAGAAGTAGTGCATTACAGAAATAATTCATGTACATATATATATATCATATATATATAGATCGTGTGGTTTAATGGCTTTTTGCCACATTTTGACAAGCAGAAAATGGCTAAAAAATACCTCTGACCTTAGACCTATGACGTCATCAATCCAGCAGGCACAAGTTTACATGATCAGACACCTACCCACCAAGTTTGAACTTGATCTGAGTTATGGTTTAGGAGGAGTTCTGGGATATTATCAACTCATATCAAAAGAGCAGAGTAAAGGATTGGCTAGAACAGGATTTAAACTAATGACATCAGGATTACAAGTGGAAGAGCTAAAGACTTGTGACTTTAACTCACCTTTCTAGGAATCCCATTCCAGCCAATAATTACTCTACTCTTTCAAATATTTGTGAAACTCAGGTCCCTCTTCACATGAAAATTGTTTTGTTTTTTATCTTTGTTTGAATAACTGACCTGAGCCTGTTTTAGTTTCTCCTCCCATGTTTTCTTCATCTCCTCCATTTCTGCCTCTGTATCTCTCAGACGGCCTTGCATCTCCTCCTCAAGCTCCTTACGAAGAGCTTCTTTCTCTGAATATGCAAAGACGACGACCAAATTAAGTGGTTTCTTTTTATCTACCTGTCATATCTACATTTTATTCTCTCTGAAAAGATAAAATCCTCTCTAGTCATTTAATTCTATTTTCATTTGCTATCACTGTGTATTGTTTTGTGATATTTTTTTTGTCCGGGGGGGGGAGGGATGGGGAAGTTGGTAAACTTTTTTGTTGAGTCATCACTAAATTATATCCAAAAAGCCTTACTGATTATCTGAGTACTATGAAAATATTTCTGTAGCGAAAAAGCTCTGCAGTGCATGAGCTGTCTCAATGAGACTTTAAACCATTGCCATAAGAAGAATTTCTGATAATAAAATTAACGTACAGTATGCATGGATCATGGATGCACTTTATGTTCTTTTAGTCATGATACTAAAGTATTTACATCTTTCCATCTGTGCTGACAATATCTCAAACTGAAAATGTCCAGAAAAAAGCCAATGACCTTTGTGTAGGTTTTCGGAACAGTAGAATTAGAGGGAAAGTAATGGAGAGTGACCAGAATGGTTTGTCCTAGTACAAATTTCTTCTGTTTTGAATCGGGATCTAAATCTAAATTAACTTCAATTTACCATTGTGTTTGTGCCCCCCCCCCCCATTAACCCTCTTCCAGGTCAATGCCCATCAGCTCTTCCTCACAAATCATGGGGGTTCAGTGCTAGAAAGTAAACCAGGTAATCAGAAACGTAGATGGGAAAGTGCAAAAGCTGAGGCAAGACAGGTAAGCTTGGAGTGCATTAAAGTATATAAAACCCCTCTAAAGATGGCACAATTTTAATGCATTTGATCTCACAACCTTCCTGATCTGGGATCAATCCACAAGAATTGATAAACTAGTTGTAAAGTTTACATCCATACATACATCCATACATACATCCATACACACATACATACATACATTCATACATCCATGACTGCTCCTACCTTCCTCTGTCATATGTTGTTTTTCCTCCTCCTCATCATCATCTTTTAGCTCTCCCAATCCTCCCTTCTTCAAAGCATCCATTAGACGTTGATTTTCCTCCTTCAACTCCCGAATCAACTTCTCTGTGGGATCTTCATTTACCACAGCAACATTCTTAATCTGTTTAGCTCTGTCAGCTGGAAAAATTAGGAAAGAAAATCAATGTCGATGTGTCATGAGAAATGTATCTGTATCTGTTCTGAAGATTGTCTGTGTTACCTCAAATACTAAAGCAAACTGAAAGTAGGAAAAATTATATTAAAATGAATTATGAATTATGGCTGGTCATAATCTTCAAACATAGGCCTATGAGGAGAAATCACAAATTATACCATTAATTTTCTTGAAGAACAACGAAAACGGTCAAACATGGATATTAAACAATTTATCTACTTGGATCAAATGTGACCAAATTTGGGAGATTTTCTGATTTAATTTCAGTTTGAAAAGCTAGCATCTTCACTTTTGGTGAACCTATGTTTGAAACAGAAACGTGATATTTGGTCTTAACCAATTTCAACAGGGTTCTTAAACTCCTACTATTGGATATGAATACTAAATATGAATATCAACCAAGCTGCACTTTGAGATGTCTCGTTTACAAGTTGGCATCACATCCACACAGACACACATCATCGTGTTATCTACATCTGAGTAACACTTACCATATCTAAGGGTAGACAAGGTCTCTTCGTAGTTAATATCAGCTGGACTCAAAGCCGCTATCATGATGGTTTTACTGTTACCACCAAGGGCATTCTTTAACAATTTGGTTAGAACTGAGTCTCGGTAGGGAACTACAAAAAAAACAGAATAAAAATGAGAGAACAGTTTGAATATGTCTTCCATTTCACATGTACTAGGGAAAGCGAGAAATGAAACTAATTCAAAGGATTATATTAGAGGGTGTATCGACAAATTTTTAATGACACTACAATAATTTGATATCACTGCAGTCTATTTCTATGGTATTCCCAGTTTTCAGAGATCAAATGTTTATAAACTAAAAACATTTGCATATATTCGAATATATTAATGACAAGATTAATACAACTGGTGCAGATTCTTGTGGTGTTAGATGTTAGGATTATATAACATGCTACATGAAAATGTAATAAACACATTGTAACTCTTTTCATTTGTTTAAAATGACACTCTACTCAACTGTATCATTACCGATGTTTACTATATAGTACATTTATCAGGATCAGACACAAGAAGTTAATTAAAGACCTGAAGGTAATAAGACATTTTCACCAACCTTTAACATTCTTGCCTTTGGATTTGTCAGCCAGTGCTGCGATACAGTTACCAAGAGATGAGAGGGACTGGTTGATAGCAGCGCCCTCCTTCAGCCTGTCGCCTGTAGCACCCGTTGATTCGGCCCTCTCGCTAAATGAAAATGCAAACACGTATTTCCCACCATTTTTTATCACAAAACCGAACGAAACAAGCCTAGCAAAAATCTTAAAATCTCACATGCAAAGAGTTGGACAAGCACTGAGGACCAGCACAGGTTAATTAACTAAGTTGTCTTAAAACTGAGTTGACAGAAATCATCCTAGCAATGTCTTACCAGAGGCGATATAATTGACTGTTGTTCTGTTGTAAATGACTGTTGTTTGAAACAAACAAACTGTTGTAATTGACTGTTGTTTGAAACAACCGAATGTTTTAGCACAGATTTTTCTTCATGAAAATGTCTGGCTCTTTAGAGCACAAAAATATGTTCTCTGCATGCATTGCCAACAGAGGTTAGTTAATCTTTATGGGCAATATCTGTGATCCATGAAACCCGTACATGGTCTAGAGAAAAGGAATGTATGGTACAGCGAACTGTGAGAGAGAAGTATAGGCGAGATGAAGATGGGTAAGCAAAAGGGAATTACCTTCCGGCCAGATCCACAAGGTTACAGATAGCAGTTTTGGCCATCTCTTGCCCAGCATCATTTATAGATTTCTGTGTAAATTTGATACCGACAATCGTGTGGGCTCTACTACTAGTTGCATTCATCTGCGTGGCCGCAACGGTTCGGTTACGGGTCCCCTCGTCCATGCGGTCTTGAATCTCGGCATAGCTCTGTACTGGAGTTTGCTTGAGGCCCATGGCTAGAAAACAAAAGTTATAAATCACAGGATATCAAGATCAGAAGAATACCTCCACATGTTAGCCAGTTAAAGAATGGCTCTAGCTTTAAAGGTACTATTTCTGAGCTTCTGACTGTCTAAGTTGCTCTCGGTCATTGAGGAGTGTTCAATCAGACAGAATGATGTCTAAAAAGAGTGGGGGGGGGGGGGAAATGCTTAATGGCTGGTGGGAAAACAGATGACTGAGGCTTCAACATCATAGCGACCATTATTTGATTTTCTAGTATTTTGGAGTTTCATACTGATGACATGTAATACTTGAGACAATGGAAATGATAACCAAGTATATAACAACACATCAAATGATCCTTTGTCAACTCAACAGTTGTTATGAGATTGACAATTTAGTAGGAAACAACAATCTCATCTTCCATATCATCTTTCGCAAAAGTATGGCCTATTAATGACGACTTCGTGGCATATTTTGAGGCGTTTGGTGCAGTTTTGAGTATCCACTTCAATCGAGGTGGACAGGTAAGTTTACATTAATATTACCAATGTTTCTTCACCTTCGCTGCATTGTTACTTTCTTTTTCATTTGACATTAAGCTGAGCTGAGTGGAAAGCTGCAATCACAGTTGTAATTACATTGACTGATTACTCGCAGGCAGCATCGAGACATTTTATTTTAATGTCAATGCAGAATGCAATCCACTTAAAGTCTGTGACTAATCCCGTACAAGGATCTTTAAATGTTGATATGTCACGGTCTCAGAATAATATAACCTTAGGTTTAAGAATCACCTTTATAAACTGCAAAGTTGATTGGTTGAGTCAATGTTTTAGTAATTCTAATACCTTCAACAAAGTGTGTGTGCATTTGTTTCCCATATTTCATTTGAACAACATCGTAACCAACTTAAACACTATTTGTTATTGAGAAACGTTTATAACCGTAAGGGACTAAACACGCTACTAGTATAAAACGACAAGTCAATGCAAAATAGCTTTCAATTCCAACTGGCTTACCATAGAAACCAATCTTGGGACTTTCTCTCACTTTCAGGCCTCCTTTCTTGTTAGAGGATGGGTTCAGGAGGTCTCTAACCTGCTCGTTGTAAATTTCCAGCATGCTGAAAGAGACTTCATACTCAGCTTTGGAGCCCTCATCCTTCTTTTGATTGATACCGACGAAGAGTTGGTCGCAAAAAATTGGAACGATACCTGGCGCGAAATTAAAATTATTTGACATAAGATACTTATGTGACAAACATACTTTCTTGCATGCACTTAACCATTAAAATTAAAATATATAAAGTCAGCAAAATCCTACTAATGTGAATGGGTTGCAAGATGTAGAGCTCATTTATCTGGAAAGAATTAGACAATGGCAAATCATCGATGGACCTTTTAAAAACATAATCACAACTTCTGTCTAAATAGTAGATTTGATTGCATAAAAGTTAGAGGACTTTAGATGTTTGATCCTGGCATGATCTTCTCCAAGACAAACTGAAGAAGATACTGCCTCTTTAATAAGCTGTAGCATAGAGACAATGTTATGGTTTACCTTTGTTAACGCCATATCCAACCATAGAGAATGATTTCCCCGACCCTGTTTGACCGTACGCAAACAGGCAGGAATTGTAACCCTCCCAAGCGTTGGTCAGAACACCTTTCCCCAATTCTTCGAATACACGAGACTGTTGGAGTAATATGATAAATGATTATGAGCTTCATTCTATGCCCGGGACAGAATAGCTTATAAATGCAATGTGTAATCAATAGTTGTTATACTTAACTAGTTACTGGGTCTAATATAACTTGTAGATGTTATACTACTAAATGCCTTCTTATGATGATAAAAGATTATCCACCAGTCACATTTTTCATTGTCTTACAATTAGTGCATCCAATTCTCAAATTATCCCACCTCCTGAAGGACCTGTGCATAGCAAAGCTCAAACAGGCTTTTGCACCCTTTATTTTGAGCAACCTACAAATAGGTGTGATACTTGACATCATACATGTGCGACTTCCATCAAAGAAAGGAGTATATGTATATGTATATATATATTTATATATATACATATATATATATATATATATCGCGGTGGAGGCTGGAAGTTTTTTCACTGTTCTGGATTTTCCTTCTCATTACGTTTTCATATATATATATATATATATAGCCTGTTTTGCTCGAAAGCTCTGCAAAAACCAAACATTGGCTGTTTTACTTCCAATCACTCACCTAATTTAATTATTGTATCTCACTCGAGATCCAGCCT
>JAIPMN010018699.1:5232-21979 GCA_020650975.1 Apostichopus californicus
GGTAAAAAGCTGAAAAGGGCGCCAGCAGTCCATTTGAGTCCGTCAGGGGGGCATTCGCCCCCCCCCCCCTGACTGTATGGACGCTCCGCCACTGATCATCTATCTAACTGAAAAATTAACATGATGACTGACATGACAGCTTGACTACATATCGTAAGCCTCAAGCATTCCCAATGCCGCAAATGATGCGTGTTTCCAAGCAACAGCCAGTTTAATTTTTAATTGTAAAGAGGAATTTTTTAAACAAACATAAATCAAAGCTACATCAACGACTGACCAATGCACTTCTCTCTAAACATTAGTTAGCCTGACATTTACAAGAACCCCTTGTTAGGAGGTATGGGGGTAGGGGTGTTGAGAGGTAGGGGAGGGGTGAATAACTTTGAAGATTTAATATCACTGAAGAAGATAAGGTAAGGTCAAGTTAATTACCTACACAGGCTCTTTAAATATATTATCCTTATATTCATGATAGTAATAACTGTCTTGAAAAACTTCCCAAAACAGCTAAGACAATCTTATTTCATTTGGGGGAGATGTCACAGGTTCAGTTTAATGTTTCATTTCACACAAGCTGAAGACTTGATCAAGTCTAAAATGACACCATCGAGCCACATGTGCTTCCACTTGTTTATGTATTCATTGTTATTTTACCATTTTTATTTTCTGCAATGGACATGAGTTTTGCAAATGTTGACTCTAAAGTATTGAACCCTTTAATATGACCTAATGATGGCATTGGTTTCAGTGTGAACACTGATTACATTCTACCTTGATAGTATGAAAAGAAATACAACAGAAATTCTAATGTTTCATAACCTATTGGCAATATGACATCACAGGTTTACAAAATGGCAGTCCCAGGCTCGACTTTTAAACTGTATCATATCTCCGAAACGGAACAAAGTATGTCTTAGTACTTGGGGAGATGTTCTTCACAAAATATTTTGTGTCCCCATTAAAGAATAAAGAATTACTTAATAAACCTTTTAAAATGGATCACAGTAGGTCATCTGTGACGTCACGATAACGGACGTTCTTCTGCAGCTTTAGTATTCATTTATCTATATATTATTTAATAAATTTTTGAGGTTAGTGAATTACCTTGCTCTCATAGAATACTGAAACTACTATCAATAGCAACTGCAGTACATCTAAGTCTGACAACCTTTAGGTTTGTCACAATTCCAGAAATAACAGCGATAAAATAACGTCTATTTATAGGAATCCTACCTGCATTGGCTTGTGGAGGTAATTGACTGCCTTCTGTTCCGAGACTTCTTCTTACTCTCGTGTTGTCATCTTCCTAAAACAAGAAACCAAAAAGATAAAAACTAGATTTGAATGTTATTGAAATAGTGTATTTTTTATAACAATATCAATTTACATCAGCCATGTATTTTAATATTTTTAAAACATTATTACATTTTATATGTCAGTATAATATATACATGCAAAGAATACGAGCAGAGTTGCTTCTATACTCAATGTGTTCTAAAACCTCAAATAATTTGCTGTTTGCTGAGATTTAATAATTTGCTGTTTGCTGAGATGTATGTATAGTAATATAAGGGACAGATAGAAAAAGGTTCATAGACAAGCGTTATTTAAAATATACATGAAATATACAGTAAAATGGAATGATCGAAACTCCAAGAAAGATTTTAAAGCAGCCATATTATACTTGGTTATCTCATTTCTAAAACAATTTCGAAAAATTTCCAAGGATTACTCAAAGTAAGTTTGCATTGAATGAAACTTAAGACCTCTTCATAGAATTTTACAACAAATACAATTTTAGTAAATAAACAACAGAAAACTGACTGGTAAAATTATAGGGAAACTAGACAAGAGCCAAGAATGTTTAGGCTAATATAGGATTTCAACAAGTGATCAAATGGTATATACCCTGAGCTCAAGGCACTTCAAAACTGGGGGGGGGGGGGGGATGGTGGGAGGGGCAAATTACCAATTTTCCCCGACTTGTTTAGTTAGGCTCGAACTTTGATGGATCAAAAATGTTCCGAATCAATGATGTGGCTGAGGGGTGGATGATGCGGCTGCAATATAGGAGGTTTAGATATTAGATTATGTTTATAATTAGGTCTAAACGAAAGGCTGTGCTAATAAATATCGTGCAGTTTTAAAAATCCCCTAACTGAACGTCAGAAGCTACAGTACCTCGCATACCGTGTTACTAGATATCGTCCTCCAATGTCATTTGATATAACTCAAAAAGTGGCAGAGTATTTGAGAAATTATAAAACAAACTTCCAGAAATATATTAATTAGATTTACACTTCCTTAATATGTTGCCCAGATTATTTTACTTGCTATAATCATTTCTCGAAAAGAAACCAGAAGCATAAACAAACTTGACAAAATCAACACCAAGACAAATTTGGCCTTAAATAACTTCTTTACAATCTGAGTAAGCCGAACCAGAGAAATAAAAAATAGAAAAATGATAACTTACTTTTCCATCAAATTCAGTGTCTCCTTTGTGATAATAATTTGAAGCTTGACAACCAAGAAACAACAAAAAAAGGCACAAAGTTGGCTTCCCCAACATGTTTCTTTCATATATCTAATCAAGAATTATCCAAAAGTAAAAAACATCGACTTATTGAGTCGACTGAATCATATAAACTGTTTGTGAGGTACAGAAGTATCCACCAGTGGAACAGGTGGTCTCCGTGAAACAAAACCACACTCTTAGAAACTGTATACCCGCTATACTTGTACTTGTGATTGGTTAAAACTGCTAGTAACCACCCACATAGTGACTACAGTTTGACCAATAAGAACACTCAATATTTAAATAGTCATTACATCAACTTGAAGAAAGCCTTGATAGAAATATTTAGTATCCTATGTAAAAGTTCACGGAGGAAAAGGTAAGAATATTAAATCAAAGAACCAAAAGATGTACATAAATATTAATTTGACGGAGCTTGTTGACGTGATTTCATAAAGAACACAATAAATATGAGGTACTTATAAATATTTTGACACTACCAACATAAACAGAGACGGAATGAATACAAAATATGAAGTCAAGGCATGCCCAACTTCTTAATAGTTATAAAAATGAATCAAAATTCACATCCGAGGGAAAAATGATCTTGTCAAGAATCTGCACACACATAAACAAACTTCGCAAGAAATGAAGAGCTTAAACAAATGATTAAAATGGTATATATGCTTGCCCCCCCCTCCCCACAAAAACATAAATAAAAAACACACATATACATACAAATATATATATTCTGGTGACCGATGGCATATTTGTTTGCTCCTAAGATAATGTTCATTCAGGGTTTTTTCGCTTTAACACGAATGAGGCTTGGACCAGCCACTAGATTCCACAATTTTTCACGGACCTTTGTCAACAAATTCTTGAAAAGATCTTATAAAAGTGGCCAAACAGGGTATATAAGATATTGAAAAGTTATTCGGATAGACAACAAAGTCAGTAAACGGTATCGAAATTCAAAGAAAGACTGCTAGCTCAGTTTATGTTACATTGAAATTAATGCTTGTGAACATAAAGAATGTCACAAACACTATGCAAGTATATACATCAAAGCAGACACAACAAATGAGCAAATTACAAAACAGAAACAAAGCAATAAAAAGTGAAATCTATAAAAATGTGTTCTATGCTAGCCTTTGAATGATTTTTCTTGTAACCAGGTTAGCATCTTAAGCCAGTTTTCTTTCACCATACTTTCTGTTTTGTTTTTTTCTTCTTCTCTCTATTTTGGCTTGATGTAATAAAGTTCAGAATTTGAAAAATACATCAGTGTCTTCCTCGTTTATATATATAGTAAGATCACATTTCCTTGGAGGCCAATCACATTTTTGATTCTAAGTTTTTGTTGTAGGAAGAAGTTAGAGTGATGAGGAGACTTGCAGATTTATAACATGTTATGACAATATCTTTCGCTAGCAATGCAATGTGAATATCGCTTTACCCTAGATTACTTGTATTTTTTTTACACAGATATAAGACATTTTAAATTTGCCTCCAAAATCAATAAAACCAGAATGCATATTAGCCTTACAAAAGTGTTGATTTGAGGCAATAAATAAAGTTTCACGATTTTGTTCCAGATTTCAAATAGAGTATCCAGACGTTGATCTCTGACTTCTAAAATCCTTCAAACTTCGGGAAATAATCAGAACTTATACATTTCAAATAATATTAAGACAATTAATCCATAGATGTACTTACAACATCACTTTACCGTACATTTGAAGTTTTAGAGATATTTTAAAATGCTGTAAATTTGCATCGAAAATGGATAAAAAGCCAAAACAGCAAAAGTTTAGTAATAGTTTTGTAAATATATTATATCAAAATGACACTTGTGAGCTTCCGTATGTACATTTTAATAGTAAGAATAATAATAGTAATATTTTTTCCCTCCGTTTATTTCAACTATACATTAATATACAAATAACGTATCCATTCAAAAGTAGCAAAAAATAAATAACAATGAAGTATAGCATTACCATGCAGTATAATAGCGACCAACATGGCGGACAGAAAACAAATAAATATGATAAGAAAAATTAGAAGATGTACGAAAATGTACGAAAATGTACAGAAAAAGTACAAGAATCCCACACTTACTACAGAAATATTACAACGAAGAGTAGCAAAATATAAAAAGTGAGGATGCCGAATTTGCGAAATATTAATATTTGAGGTATGTATGAATGAGGAGAAAGATTCCTTGAGTTCCTCGAAATTAGTTTTCTTATTATTATTCTTTTTGTTATGTCGAGAACTAAAGTTCTCCATCTTCAATGCAAACGTATGCTTATGAATAAATTCATTACAACTTATAAGGTCTTGTTTTGGCGCTTGGTACAAAAAATATAGAACTTAAGATTAAGAATGAGAAAATGATAAGGGTGCCGTTTCTTTAATAGAAACCAAAGAAAAAATCCTTTTTTCCGTGAAGTGAAAATTTATACCAATAACCTTACTGACCACTTTACCTATTAAAGAATAAGTGCTGTGACACTCCAAGAAAAGGTGATGAATGGTTTCAATTTCAATTTTACAGAACGAACATAACGTGTTGTCAGAGTTGCCCATGACGTTAAGGAGTCTGTTGGTTGGAAGAATTCTATGTAAGAAACGGAATTGAAAGTAGGAGAGTCTCGTCTCAGAAATAGAGTGCAAGGACATACTGAAAATGTTACTCTAATCGCGACAATTGAAACCCCTAAAATCTGCTTTCCATTTGGCCATAGCAGTTGACTCCTCGGCGACCCTAGTCATGTAGAAATTAAAATAAAGATACTGAGAAACAGAACCTGTATAATACAATATGTTATCAAACAAATCAATATTAAAATTAGTAATGTCATTAATGTTACACCCACTCTGCTTCCACTGAAAAGGGATACTGCGAATGAGGGCAAGTGTGCCAGCTGGAACTTTTCTTTGAAAGTGTGGTAACTTAGGGCTTAATTTTTAATGTAAAAAAAATGCGAAACAAACTTCACACCCTTTTTTTACTTGAAATCATGGTAGAAATGTTGTTATTGATGCGAATATGATGTTTGTTCCAAATAATTCGATTACCGAAGTTATCAAAGGGAGAATTAAAATTACAATTACACTGAAAAAGCAGCTTACCACCTAACTTTGACAGACTGTTTGGACAGACTGTGAGTAAAAATAGCTTCCAGACTCCTTCAGTGTTATCGCAATAACGCTGTATCCAGGTACAGTTTTAACTATTAATGAAACTTGGGATTTGCAAAACACTTAAACCTCCTTTATTTAAATTATTAATGAGACTCTTACGCTTGACTTTATCCGGGTTCCCCGACAAAAGGAAATCGTTAATGGTATTTTCTACATCCTTAATTAAATTACGCGGTGGGTTAGGAAGAACCAAAAACAAATAAACAAGCTGTGATAATTTTTAACCAGAACGTTACGGCCCATCGGGGTAATATCTCTTGTAGACCAAAGTCGCAAACAGCTTTTAAGCCTCAAAAGTTTGGGCATATATATAGTGTAATCTAAAGAGATCGTTCCCATTGTGCCTAAACCAAATACCTAACATCCTAACGGGACCAGCGGAAAACTTTAAATTATAGTTTTTTACAAAAGCAGGGGGAGATGGACGTAAGACCCGAGAGGGAACAAAATGGATTTATCTATATTAATAGTAAAACCCGACGGAATTTTATAAATGTTAAAGATACGGAGAGCTTCATTTAAGAATGACTAATGAAAGTAGCTTGTTTTAGGAAGGAACCTATGTTAGGAAAAATTGTAATCTTGATTTGTAATTTTAAAGAAATTCGAACATTTTGTTTATTTACATTGAAAATGTATACAGGGCACAAAGCAATAGCCTTTCAAACGTTTATCTTCAATGCTTTATCTTTACAAAAACATTAAATTGAGGCAAAAGATTCAGTATCACGAATTTGTTCGGAACTAAAAGTAGGCTTCCAGACGTTGATCCCTTTCACGCTAAACGACTACGATGTAGTCTAAAATCTTTTAATCCATTTAGTGCGTATTTTGAAATAAGGTAAACAGCTGAAATATTCTTGTTTTTATTAGACCGTCGCAGATTGTTTATGCATCGTAAGTACTGTCAAACAAAAATATTACCAAGTACGACAAGACGATCCCTTTACCCCTGTCTGGGAGAGCAAACTAGAGGTTACTCTTACCACCCGATACTTATAACTAGTACAGTAACTACCGTTCATGTTCCACAACCGTGCATCAGTAACTACTGCGCAGTGTTCGCAACCCGGTAACATGTGTAAAACAGTTGGCACAGTAATTACTGGAAAGCTGTTACACGTTGAACTAAGAGTCCGACAGGTTAAATTTGCTGTATTTTTTTTTAAATTTGCAGTAAGAAAAAACTTGCAGTAATTACTGTGCCACCTGTAACACATGTTACCGTGTTACAGTAGTTACTGTACTAGCTATGAGTATTGGCTGCTCTTACATCCGTTCTTTTTGTAATAAACATTGTAGGTCCCAATCTAGAAATCACTCGTGACACTCGCCTGACGTAACATCGTTATGATCATACCGTTCGTAGAGTCACGATGTAAAGCGAACTGCATATAGGGGGAGGGAGGAGGAGGATGGGGTTGGAGGTGTGGTGTGGGAGGAGGGGGAGGAGGGGTAAGTGGTTAATCGTTTAGTTTTCGTGCCCAGGATTTATCTTGGACGCCTTTTCTTAAAACGTAGCCATGGGCAACCTGTTCCTCTCTGCTTAGATAACCATATCAATTTTATTATTCAATGAACATTCAACTTTATAATATTTTGACCCAGGCTCTCTCTTGGGTGAGATTTCATTAAAAGTACATATCGTGGTTAATGCGCCAAGGAAGATCGCTAAAAAACTGTTTCACTTTAGATGCATTCTGTAGTATGTCATAAGAACAGTGAGCTTATCCAGGAGGTTGCATGCTTAAACAATGTATAAACGTACAGTGAAGGCTGGATTATCCGGACACTGGACCTAGAGCTGTCCGGAAGGATGCATGCTAGTCGGTCATCAGAACAGTGGAATCTGATTAATCCAGACACAGGACAAGAAGTTATTTAGAAAGATGCATTCAGTGTGTCATTGAGTACGTGAAGGCTGGATTATACTAGACATGTGATCTCTTTTTCAGACTTGCTAAAGTCTGCAGTCTATTATTTGAAGAAATAGTCAAGACAACATATTTCTCTTAAGAAAATTTGTCCTAAGCTGTTTTGGGTTTTTTTTTTTCATTAAAGTAAGCATCTCTTGTTCATATTATTAATTCTGATAGTTGACTTCAGTTAGTTATGCTTTATAGATACCCTCCACAAAGAAAGGACAAAAGCTCCTTTGTGGTTACTCATTTAGTTTAATATTTATTCCATTAAATCTCTGAAAATCCTGAAATCATAACATTGCACATGATACTACAATATTACTTAATGTAAGAACATAATATACTAAGAAATAGATTTTATCTGTTAACCTATACAACTGATATGAGAGAGCATTAATAATAATGATAATAATTAGTCTCTGGTTGCACAAAAGCGTCGCAGCACAGACGACGCTTAATCTGATCAAGTGAGTCCAGAGAACTTATCTCTACTGGAAGTGAGTTCCACAAATGGGGGCACAGCACGATGACAGCTGCGTTACCCGATCATTTCATTCGAGACACTGGAACATTAAGCTGGTGAAGATATTGTGTTAATTCCGTTCCTTCACCTGTTAAAAGATGATATCCCATTAATATGTCTCATACATAGTGCCAATGAAATTTTGAATAAATTGGAATGTATGAGAAACATTTTTAGTAGTTAATAAACTGCTTGCTTATTACTTCTACAATAAGCTGGTGTTGCATAGTACTTTACTCACCTAAATATCTTAGTTCTGGTTCGCGCGATCCTGCAAGGATCCAAAAAGTCAGGCGCTAGAACTTTTATATAAATTAAAATATATCACAAAACATCTGGTTGTGTTAACACTGTACATGTTTCAGCAAAAAACACATACTGCATGTAAAGGAGGACTTTTCAAGTAGTGGACCTACTAGCCTCCATATTACACCTCCCAATCTAATCCATTAATTTGCTTTGTGCAAGCAACTATTGTTCTAATATTATATCGATGAGCATTGTTATTTGCAGAAAATTGTTCAAAAGCCAAATTCTTTTTTACATATTGAAAATTGCAAAATTTTTATATATATATATATGCACAGCTGGAGGACCCGGGTTCATATTCCAGTGGAGGCTGGGAAATTTTTCTCTATTCTCGATTTCCCAACTCATTGCCATTTCAAATACATATATATCTCTCTCTGTATAGGTATTAACCTCCACAGTATTTCTAAGATACCTAATGAAAAGTTCAAATATTTCTTAATCTTTTTCAAAAAAAGGATTAAAATTTCCCTGTCAGCTTTCTAAAAGTTCTGCTATAATTAATGGTTGAACCCCAGCTTAATTATCACTTTTTGCAAATATACAGGAAAATGGCGAAAAGTGGCAGGTTGTTGTACTGCTTCACGAGTGGTCTTCAAAGCTTTATTACCCAGGATGATCCATGTGGCCTAAGCCACACCCCATCAAACTCCCTCAGAATGCATGAAAAGATAGCTTGGAATATGGAATTGATGTTACAATAAAAAAAGAATTTATTGATCTCCTTCGTGAAGCTCATACAACTGTAGATAGATTTTTCCAACGTCTAGAGAAAGTTCATATCGGCTGTGGTATAATCTAAAAGCACACAACTGTCTGCAATGTTAGACCACAGTAAGTTCAAGTGTCACCAGACATTCTATTTACAAGGTCCAGTTCAGCGGCTCATCATATCCTTTCGTCCCTAGCAGCTGTTACAGAGTTATGTAATGATCCTTGGAATGGTCGTAAAAGGCAGGATGGGACTGGTAGCCTCCAACTCTAGACCGGTCATCAGACAATTGCTGGCATTTTCAAACTCTCCTTGGGCTTCCAAGACTTTGCCTAACGTCAACCTGAGAGGATGCGTAGGGAGATGGAGAGACATTAATTAATGGGAGTGTTATTAACTAGGGGTAGTGGAGGGGGTTGCAGAGGTGGGGGTGAGGTGAGAGGCATGTGTGAGGTGAGAGAGGGGGCTGGTGTGGCAAGGGTGGTGTGCTTGTTATGGGGTTAAATCCAAGACAAGTTTAACAGAGATTATATGAGTATCTGGACAGGGTTTGAGGTTTGAGGTGGTTTAGGTCAACTTTACTGTTCTCTACAAATATTGGTGAATTCTCTTTCAAAATGACATCTTGATCTGATATGAACATTCCCATGAAGGTACGGTTTACGGTTTTAAACTGTCATGGCACACCTGAGGGAGCAGAGGGGAAAGACACCACATAACAGCCGTTCACTGGACTAATATATGATATTAAAGTATTCAATTACAAAATGCCTTCATCAGACTTTAATTGCAAGATGCCTTCATCAGACTTTAATTGCAAGATGCCTTCATCAGACTTTAATTGCAAGATGCCTTCATCAGACTTTAATTGCAAGATGCCTTCATTAGACTTTAATTGCAAGATGCCTTCATCAGACTTTTATACCTAAAGGTGCACTTACTCCTACCGGGCACGATTTATCGAGTGAGCACCGGTTGCAAGGTGAAGACAAATTCCAGACGAGAATTCACAGAGTAGTACCTCAGACCGGAGGAACCCTCCGTCTGGTCGAAAACACTTTCCACTTCGAAAGCTGACTAAAGCAGTAGCCTTCCAAATGCATCAGAAGAGATGTAAGCAAGAAAGCAGAAACTTACCAAGCTTGATGAGCAGTAGGGTCTTTGCTTACAGCTGTTCTGAGTACTCTCTCTGCCATTTCTAAATGACCCAGTTCCATCTGTAGCTTGCCGAGGTTCTGTAAGCTCTTGATATGAGAGGGATTGATAGCCAGAGCACTGTCATAACAATTCTTTGCCTCCATGCAGTTCCCTAAAGTCTCGTGAATCAGGCCTCTCTACTCGGAACACAAGAAATGAACAAAAACACGATAAATGAACAGTTACAAGTAACAAAATTAAATGTGTTTCGAAATTTCAACATTTTCATCACCCTGACAACTTTTAAGAATAACAATTATCACATATTTCTACTTCTGAAGTACACCTTTTGATTTTTTTACTGGGGGGAGGAAACTTTTACTGCATTAATTTTGAAATCAAATCTGATAAGTCAACAACAACATACATCAGTCACTGGATTTCGGAATCAAACGGCATCAAAGAACTCGCCAAGATCAATTCAGAGTGCTGGAAGATTTTGAGGAGCATACATAAAGTAGCAGGTTGCATTTCATTGCTGGAATAGTGTAGTGAGTGGTCCCAATTGCAACTGTTTGTTTAACTCCAGTTTACCACGAAATCCCTTTTATAAGCTACACCCGATATAACCCTGACTGAACAATAGACAACTTTCCCAAGCAAAAAAAAAAAAAAAAGGGTCTATTCTACAAAACTATACTATTATCCCCCGTTGGACCTCTTGTGAGGTCGAGCAGGGGTTAAACTCCTTTTGTTGTTAACTCTGGCAAAAAAAACCCACAATATGCCATCAACATCTTTTATCTAAAAATTGTATTGAAGATTTACTACCACGCAGATAGTCCACATAATTTCCCTAAAACAGCTTTGAATAATGACTTACTTGTATTAACTGAGCATTTACAACTGACCTAGAGTCGCGTAGGGTTTTTGGGTTTCCATTTCCAAACTACACTTGATCAAATCAAGAAACCATCCAAGAGTTAAAAAAAAAAAACTATGAAGGCCAGAGAGAAGCAATTACAGATCCCACAACCCCCCCCCCTCCCTTCCCCCTCACCAAGAAACTTAATCATTCATGACTGGTACTACCCAAATAAAAAAGCATATCAAACAGCCGAAAATATATGACTCTCTACAGTTGAAGCCAAATGTGACTAGCAATGGCAATGAAAGGACTGCAGTTTTGGGAACTTTTCAGTATTCAAAGTGTACGGAAAATTTGACAAAATCAACTCAAAGCTTGGGGGACGGACTATACGTTATTCCTACTTTTAAGCTCGTTATTAACTTGTAAAGAAAGAGATTTCAAACCCATCGCCATTTTTTGAGTATAGTATCACTCCAAGCTTTATTTTCATATGAGACGTTACATCATGTTAAACGGCAGGATGTATTTAGCAAGATCTACATGAAGAACAGAAGAACAGATGATGACGGGTAAACGCTATTAAATTATCAACTCACCACGTAGAGTAAACGATGGGAGAGAGGAGTCATGAGTGCTGCCTCATTGACACAGTTCTTCGCATCTTCTGGTTTGTTCAGACTGAGGAACAGCTCCGCTGGAAGAACAAGAATGGAGAAATGGAAACGGATGAGGTACATGTAAATGGTACTTGTAGTATTAACAGACTGTCCTCTCTACGAGATAACATTTTTTGGAAACAGGCATCGGTGTTGGAGTCATAATTTACGATGACATGATTGGGTTTTCCCAAATATTTTATAATACGTTATGTAACAAACCACCATGGTCCCTTTCATTTTCCTCCATAAGAGGTGCTTCTGTTATTAGAAAACCGAGGATAGCTCTTTTTTTTTTTCTTTTTTTTCTTTTTTTTGTGTCCAAAAAGAACATTGAAACTATATATAATATACTGTAGTTGGTCTGGTACATTTTCTCACAAAGTTTGCAAACTATCGGTGTCTGAAATACTGTTTGATGCTTTCATCGCTGTGTGTCTTTCGTTAAAATCGGAACAACGTTTATATGGAGTTGAATGAAAACCTTGATGTCCGCTTTATAGTTTCCCCGTCTGGTCGCGTAATTTACTAAAATAACATTTAAACAGAAATTATGTCCACAGGGTATAAAACTACTGCTCTATGTAAACACCATAAAATGAATACTTAATTGCCCCACAAAGCTTTCCTAATGCGAGTCGGGTAGTTCTGCCAAATCAGGGATATTCTAGTGGCTAAAGTTAAACTTTTAAACGAGCTTGCTTGCAATATTCTGACATCAGCCCAGTTCTTATATATGCAAAGTAAGCTAGGCCTTAGTTACAATTGTTATGGAACTGTTGTAAGCTCAAGCCAGCTTCCCACTACCGGACTGATCACGACCTGACTCAACATGGGAGTTGTTACCTGGAAACCAGTGTATAATGGGCTGGTGGGTGTGTGTGCTTGAGGCTATGACTGATCAAGGATTGGCCAGTTTTAAGTCCCCCCAGTATTGGTAGGATAAACTGTACATGTATCGCCTCCCCAGACTGGCAGTCAGAGCAGTGTGAGGGGGGGCGGGGTTGTTTGAAGACTAAACTTACAGTCTTAACAAATGGAACCAATCATGAGAAAGCAATGTTACATACATGAGCGAAAACAAGCACACATCATAATCAGAAGACAGTCACTGTTTGTGCGCCTCAGTCAGTCAGCGTGCTGGGATCATTTGTAACACCAGGTTGTGTTACCAGCCACTGTTTGTGCGCACTCAGTCAGTCAGCGTGCTGGGATCAGTTGTAACACCAGGTTGTGTTACCAGTTAGCGTGCTGGGATCGTTTGTAGCACCAGGTTGTGTTACCAGCCACTGTTTGTGCGCATCAGTCAGTCAGCATGCTGGGATCATTTGTAACACCAGGTTATGTTACCAGTCAGTGTGCTGGGATCGTTTGTAACACCAGGTTGTGTTATCAGCCACTGTTTGTGCGCCTCAGTCAGCGTGCTGGGATCGTTTGTAACACCAGGTTGTGTTACCAGTCACTGTTTGTGCGCCTCAGTCAGTCAACGTGCTAGGATCATTTGTAACACTAGGTTGTGTTACCAGCCACTGTTTGTGCGCATCAGTCAGTCAGCGTGCTGGGATCATTTGTAACACCAGGTTGTGTTACCAGTCACTGTTTGTGCACCTCAGTCAGTCAGCGTGCTGGGATCGTTTGTAACACCAGGTTGTGTTACCAGTCACTGTTTGTGCGCCTCAGTCAGTCAACGTGCTGGGATAGGTTGTAACACCAGGTTGTGTTACCAGTCACTGTTTGTGCGCCTCAGTCAGTCAGCGTGCTGGGATCAGTTGTAACACCACGTTGTGTTACCAGTCACTGTTTGTGCGCCTCAGTCAGTCAGCGTGCTTGGATTGTTTGCAACACCAGGTTGTGTGACCAGCCACTATTTGTGTGCCTCAGTCAGTCAACATGCTGGGATCAGTTGTAACACCATCTTGTGTTACTAGTCACTGTCTGTGTGCCTCAGTCAGTCAACATGCTGGGATCGGTTTTAACACCATTGGTCTTCACCACGGCTTTCGAAAAGTAGGCCACCATAGTTGATTTGCGAATAGTAAGGGCAGTGTGCAACTGGCTTTCTATCAAGCAACAACATTGTTCTTTCTCAAGGTTTGAAACAATTGCAAAGGCCTTATTTCAATCAAAAATAATTTATAGATCTAGAGTTAAGTTAATATGCACTGCATTATGCTAACAAAGAAATAATTCAACTCCTCATTTTGCAAACCTCTGTGATATTACGAATGACAAATCTTGGGAGTTTTGACTGAGAAAAACCATAAGGACTTCGTCCGGCTTTGTGTTCCACAAATTCACTCACCTGTCATGAGCCATATCTGGCCTTGAATTCTGTTGACCTGCGGTGACCCTGACTTAATGAGATAGCTTGAAGAAGAGGCCACTTCGGAAAGAGCTTGCTCTACCTTTGAAGCAGCCACAGAATTGTGGACCGACCCTGGTAAAGAGAAAAGGGCAACTCAATGGATTATCGATCACCTCTATCAAGGATAAGTTCTTCAATATCATAACATGCAGTGCAGTGATCCCAGCTGTATGGGGTGAGTGTATTAGTTATTAGTTCTGGAACGAGTCCAGCGATATAAACTCCACAGAACTTGCTGGTTTGAGTGTGGAGCCATGCTGAAAGGTTTTAAACATTTGTAGACTACATAGCTTCAAGGGCATATGTAGAATGGAGCTAAACACCATGTGCAAATCACATTTGTTTAAACTTTACCATGTAACAAGCAAAGAGATCAAATAAAATACCTAATTCTTTCTAAATATTGACTTTGATAGATCAATTTGCTGGACTTCAATATCAGTTTTAAATTTCAAGGATATACTTAAAGTGACATTTCTGTCACTTCCATAAATACATATATGAGAAAACTGAGATTTTTTAGTTGAGTACAACACATTTTAGGGTACGGGCAGTTTTCTAACAGTGTGGGCAAGTATTTTGAATAGAATCTTCACATGGCATACATAGATGTCATCTTTAACAAACAACCACAGCGTTGTCTTCAGGACCGATGTCACGTACAAAGCAACATCCAACACTATCAAAAAAGTACAATAACCAACTTTTCTCTTATGTGTTAAAAAAATTAATTACATATGTACAAAGTATTCGATGCTGATAGCTACAAAGACTTTGTTTACTGTTTATATCATATGTTAAAGGTGACTTAGGGTGCACATATTGAGGAGGGGGGGTGTGAACTATTTCTGTATGTCTACAGGGAATGTAGGTCCCTTAATACCTGTATCTCATCTGTCCATGTATTCTGATAGACACACCTCACCTTAGTGGCTTGAGTATTTTTACACTACTCTCTTACCAGTCTCAATTCTACATACAAACTCAAATCAACCCTAGCTTACCAAATTTGGTAACATTTTAGTACTGACCCAACCCCCTCCCCAATGACCTATATTAGGATTACTGTCCACTTCCTCTTCCATCCAAATTTGTAGAAATGGAGACAGGTGAGAGAGGAGTGAAGTGACCCATATGTACAATATTTACTCTTTACAGAGGTCACCCTACCAGGATAGTGAACTATCCCCATGAATACCTCCATGGTTACCAAGGACAACAGGTAGCTACTTACCTGTATCTGGTCCATCTATGTATTCTGACAGACCCATATGTACAATATTTACTCTTTACAGAGGTCACCCTACCAGGGTAGTGAAGTATCCCCATGAATACCTCCATGGTTACCAAGGACAACAGGTAGCTGCTTACCTGTATCTGGTCTGTCTATGTATTCTGACAGACCCATATGTACAATATTTACTCTTTACAGAGGTCACCCTACCAGGGTAGTGAAGTATCCCCATGAATACCTCCATGGTTACCAAGGACAACAGGTAGCTGCTTACCTGTATCTGGTCTGTCTATGTATTCGGACAGACCCATATGTACGATACTCCTCTTCTCTGATGCCACCCTGTCTGGGTCATGACCTATGGTTGTCTCTAAACTAAACGAGAAAAAAATACAAAAGTTGACAAAACGTAAGCATTGCTGCTGCGTACTCAGCAGTTCCGATCGATCAACATCAACAAACAAAAACAATATTGACGAGTACAGACAGTCATGGTGTAGGATTTCTCCTCTCATCAAACGGTGGGAATCAAATTTTGGTTTCGAAGACGGTCACAACTTGAAACGTGAGTGTGATATGCACAGGGATAGTGTAGACATGTTGTAGAGGGTAGGAGACATTCTTGATATTTGTTTGAAAAGTTAACCAACTTTTCTAAAGATGTTGAAACAACTGTTGCGGCACTATAATGCAACAATATGTACCATTTATCAACTGATCATTGCATCTGATAAAGTACCCAAGTGGCAAACTTTCAAGTGCCCTTTTTACCGAAACTAAAAGTACCCTGCTTAAAAACTTAATTTTGCTCTTTTAACCTACACAGAAAGTACCCTGCTTACAAACTTACATTTGCCCTTTAAACCTAAACTTAAAGTACCCTTCTTACAAACTTAAATATGCTCTTTAAACCTAAAGTTAAAGTACCCTTCTTACAAACTTAAATTTGCACTTTAAAACTAAACTTAAAGTACCCTGCTTACAAACTTAAATTTGCCCTTTAAACCTAAACTTAAAGTACCCTGCTTACAAACTTAAATTTGCCCTTTTAACCTAAACTTAAAGTACCCTTCTTACAAACTTACATTTGCCCTTTAAACCTAACCTTAAAGTACCCTTCTCACAAACTTAAATTTGCCAGTTTAACCTAAACTTAAAGTACCCTTCTTACAAACTTAAATTTGCCCTTTTAACCTAAACTTAAAGTACCCTTCTAACAAACTTAAATTTGCCCTTTTAACCTAAACTTAAAGTACCCTGCTTACAAACTTAAATTTGCCCTTTAAACCT
>JAIPMN010018701.1:0-29772 GCA_020650975.1 Apostichopus californicus
AGAGTTACCTTAATGAGGTAATTATATTAAGAGAGTTACCATGCTGAGGGGTGATTATATTAAAAGAGTTACAGTACTGAGGGGTGATTATATTAAGAGAGTTACCTTAATGAGAGGTAATTATATTAAGAGAGTTACCTTAATGAGAGGTAATTATATTAAGAGTGTTACCTTAATGAGAGGTAATTATATTAAGAGAGTTACCTTAATGAGAGGTTATTATATTAAGAGAGTTACCATGCTGAGGGGTGATTATATTAAGAGAGTTACCTTAATGAGAGGTAATTATATTAAGAGAGTTACCTTAATGAGAGGTAATTATATTAAGAGAGTTATAATGCTGAGGGGTGATTATATTAAGAGAGTTACCTTAATGAGAGGTAATTATATAAGAGAGTTACCTTATTGAGGGGTGATTATATTAAGAGAGTTACCTTAATGAGGTAATTATATTAAGAGAGTTACCATGCTGAGGGGTGATTATATTAAAAGAGTTACAGTACTGAGGGGTGATTATATTAAGAGAGTTACCTTATTGAGTGGTGATTATATTAAGAGAGTTACAGTACTGAGGGGTAATTATATTAAGAGAGTTACCATGCTGAGGGGTGATTTTATTAAGAGAGTTACCTTACTGAGAGTGATTATATTAAGAGAGTTACCTTATTGAGTTTTACAGTACATGTACCAGTGTTGTATGTAGACAGTTATCATCAAACTGTCTTTATAGTTTACTCAAACAAATTCTTCACAGTGCATCGCAATCACTATTGTCTAAGAACTTTTGCATTTTAATTTGCTGTCTCAATTTAGAGAATCGCAGACACTGCCTGTGGATGTATTAGGTCCTCCTATCAACAGCACTGCTGGATGGATTCGTCGTAGGGCCAGACGACAACTGTCTACCCAAACAAGCATTCCATTGGCTGGTGAGTCCCAAACAAGCATTTCATTGGCTGGTTAGTCCCAAACAAGCATTTCATTGGCTGGTTAGTCCCAAACAAGCATTTCATTGGCTGGTGAGTCCCAGTATTTCTTGTTCCAGAGTTATCCAACCACCTGCTCCCTAACTAGGTACAGGAGGGGGTCATATTCTGATATCTTTTTGTGGATTACAGTGAACCTTGTAATAGTTAAGTCTGGATATACCACATAGCATTAAAATAAAGTATTACCAGAGAAAGTCTTTTAATTGCTCCGAATGTTTGGTAAGGTAGTGCACTTCAAACACAGGTTAGTCTGGTTCAAATCTCTTCATTTATGTGCAGCTTTTTCCCCCTGTGTTTCCATTTCTTCCATTTTTTTTCAAGTTGTTCTTTGCTTGAATTTTATATCTCTGTTGATAACATGACTACATAATTGTTTGCTTCTCTTTAATATAACATTTTCGGTCTTCAAAGGATTAAGCGGTCTGACAGAACAAGTGGATCGATTAAAAGGATTCATTGATGAACTGGAAAATAAAGTCAAGATTGACCCTGTTGATGAGGAGCAAGTTTCCCTGGAGGATGATAACCTGGTAAAATAAAATAAACCATCCACATTGTTGTGGACTCCATCCTCATGTACTCTTGAGATTGCAGTTAAAATGCAGTGTTTGGTCCTCCTTAGGATGTCTCTATTTCGCATATCAGCATATTTAAGTCCCATAATGTACTCCACAATGCCAAAAACTGATAGCCATCTGTAAAACGTAAATTGTAGATTCTGACACAGACAGTTAGAATGTAATCACTTCTGGATCAATGTAGTACTTTAACGACAACCATTGTTATTGTGTAATCTGGCACAGACAGTTAGTATGTAATCACTTCTCCATCAATGTGGTACTTTAACGACAACCATGGTTATTCTAGATTCTGGCACAGACAGTTAGTATGTAATCACTTCTCCATCAATGTGGTAATTTGGACATTTTGTTCCAATAAATGATTTTCAAAGGATTATAATTATTTAGCAGATGTACAGCCATAACATAATGGTTCCACCTGCTTCAGAGCTAAATTATCCCTTTAATTGTTCAAACTATTTGACATTTATGTTTTATGTTTGTTGTCCATGTCAATGATAGGTTACCGTCGTCAGCCGTAAGATGGACGTCTTGGAGGAACACGAGTCAACCTTCCGTGAACATCTCAGAACCTACGTAGAGACTGCAGATAATGAACCGGGTTGTATCAGGTAAAAGTCCTAAAACTAAATGATAAATATAACTGTATATCTCACTTGACATACGTCTAGGTCATGTCTAGGGGATTGTAAAAAATTACTTAAAATAAAAATAAAAAAATATAAATAATAATGAAAATAAGAAACTGTGTATTTTTTTTGGTAATGTTCTTTCCATTACAGGTATTCACCTTAATATTAGTTGTAACATCTTACTGTGGTATATGATTTGTTAATCGATTTAAGTTTAAGTGATTAACACCTTTATATGTAGTCATTAGTAATATATGATAGAACCTTAACCAGTCAGAATATAATTAATTTTACCAAAACCATACATACTCTCTATTTTTTACCTTGTATAGTTTTATATAACAATCAGTTATTTGTGACTATTGCCGTTGAGGTATTAATTTATTGACTTGACAAAAAAGATGGGGCTGGGACTTTTCTGTCTTTACAGTATTTCAGTTCGGTCTGTGAAGGATGGTAACTTGTTCACCATATTTGAAGTCTGGGCATCTCCTGAGAAAGCCAAGAGGTAACTAAACAAACCCCTTTCCACCTCTTCCAGAACCTTTATTGCCCTACTGATTTGAATAATGTGATCTTTACTCCCACCTTGTCACATTTCTGGCAGTTAACCAATCTTGCTTCTTATGTCCAACCCCTTACAATGCTGGATTGATGTTTCCACTTGCACAAAGCTCTTGTGTGCATTATAATTAGCTCAAAGTTATCTTCCTAATTCAATTAACATATATGCCACAATATGCCTGCATATCTGGTTAAATAAACTTTAATATCAAGAAAACTCTAGTGAACAAGCTAATCTTTAGAGCTTACTTTGATTCAGTTAATTTTTGACTATTCAGATCCTTTCATTTATGGTTATTGTCGAGAAAAAACTTGAGGCTCCATTAACGAACGAGCAAAGTTTCAACATGGTCCAACACTAAATTTAGAAATGATTTTCATCCCAATTTACCCATTCCACTTTGTCTCAAGATTTTTATCAATTTGGGAATATTGTAAGCTAATATCTGCATTGATTAGAAACTGGTTTTTTACTTTTAATTAATGATGGCAAACTGAAAGAAAGGATGATAGAATAGTTAATGGAAGCAAGATTTCAATTTCACTTGCAAAAGGTTCTTTATTTTAGAATGCAATCAAAAGCTATGATGAAACTGAAAATATGAAATGCATCATATTTTGTCGATTGCATATTCTTGCAACAAACATGTCCTTATTATTTTGTAGTCACATGACATCAGCAGTACTGACGACTTTGAAAGAGAAATGTGTCGGTCTCCTAGCCAGAGACGAGGAATGTAATTCGTTTAATATGCCAGGTAAGAAGGCGCTTTGAAAGCCGGGTCGGCCCCAGGGACAGTCATGTCAATTTTTCCCCTTTTTGAAGTCCTAATTTATTTCATGAATTATGTTTAAAAAATAGAAGATTATTTTCTATTCCATATTTCTAAAGGCGCCCTAATTGAACCTAGATCTTGCAGCTGTACCCACCTGACCCCAGTTTAGGGTGTGTTCTTTTGGGGCTTGCTAGAAGATTTAGTACATCACCCTAGGGAGCGTGAGGGGGACATGTGACAAGAATGTTAAGCATTTTAACCAGACTGGCATAAAAGAGGCTTGAAAGATGTTCATTGATAACTTGATTTGAGATGTCAGCTAAGATTTTTCTATGATTTTTGTTATTTCCATGCTAGGGCATAATCATTACTACCATCACATTATTTGACATCTCGGGTAAAGCATGCTTTGTGTTATTTATTTACTCTTTTTTTTCTCACCAGAAAAATGGATGCCAGGAACAGAAAGCTGAACTTTGGCTGAATGGACAACAATGATGATTTAGGTTAATTTAGTAGTTAGAAATAACACCACTTCATTGTTGAAATGTAGAAAACATGTGAAATTCTAAGTAAATATAACAGATAGAACCAAAGTTGATTTTGAAACTGTGCATGGGAAGCAAATATACTTCAGTGTAACATTAGTGGATTATGCACCATTACTTCAGGAAGTTGTTTGCATTCTAGATTACCTATGTGTAGGTTTATCTTTACCCACACACATAACTATATGTAGGTTTATAGTTACCCACACACATAACTGTAGATTACCTGTGTGTAGGTTTATCTTTACCCACACACATAACTGTAGATTACCTGTGTGAAGGTTTATAGTTACCCACACACATAACTGTAGATTACCTGTGTGTAGGTTTATAGTTACCTGCACACGTAACTGTAGATTACCTATGTGTAGGTTTATAGTTACCCGCACACATAACTTTATATTACCTATGTGTAGGTTTATCTTTACCCACACACATAACTGTAGATTACCCGTGTGTAGGTTTATAGTTAACCGCAAACATAACTTTATATTACCTTTGTGCATCGTTAGTATAGTTACCTGCACACATAACTGCAGATTACCTGTTTGCATTGCTAGTTACCCGCACACATAACGTTATACTAAAGTTTCCTCTTTTTTTTAATATCAACTGTTGAGATAACATGAAATACACTTCTGTCCATATAAGGTTTTTGCATGAAATGGGTATGGTACAATGGGTTCAATTCAACAGTTAACCTGTGAACCATAAACAGTGGGCATGTCTCTTCAGTCCACCATAGTCGGAACCATGGGGTCAATTATAATAAAGTGGTGCTTTTCCATTTTGGTAAATTTTGTCGAGTAAAGAAAGAAACCTCTCTTTATATGTTTACCTTCTTGCAATGGTGGAAATACTTGAAAACTGACCGTAGCAACCACTTTCCAGCCCTTTTCTGAAGCATGGCATCCTACCCTCCCCCATCTTTGTTCAAGGTAGCTGAGGAGCTGTGGTATTATTGCTTTATTAATTAGCTCCACACATTTCATTTGCCTGGATTCATTTATCTCTCTCCCGGGTTAAAGTTACTACATTTAAATAACATATAATAAACAACATATAATAAGTTCTTTATGTATTAAAAGTATATATGAAAATATACATCTTAGCATCACTATGAAAATTTATTAACTTAAGGCCTTGAGGCTTCATTATTGGACATAACTTTTCTTGAATTCATCAATATTAAGGCAATTATACAATGTAACATAAATATGGAAGATCATGAACTGATGCCATCGCATATAATTTTCTCTATAACTGAAAGTAAATATTTTTAATTTGTAACATTCTTCTTAGATTATTAAGATTTATAGATAGGCATATGAAAGAATAGATCAATTACTGGCAAATCTTGCTTATTGGTTCAGTTTTTGAGTTGACAAAACTCACTTCCAGTCACCTTTAATAATGTTTGTATTTTTTTGGAGGACAATGATCATAGGTGGTTTGTTTGGGTGGGTAATAGTGTGAGGTGGGAGGTAATATAATGACCTTTCATAAAAACAAGGGATGTTAAAGGGCACTGCTAATCCAGGGTCCATGTTTACATTACAAATATGACACAGAGCCCAGAGGTCTGATCCTCCCTGGATCCTGGTCTTTTTCGGTCTGCCAATCATGGTGTATCTTAAGCATTTACATCACAAATTTAACACCTTGCGCTGGGTTCAACACTATGCTGGCTGTCTAATGTAAATAGAGCCCAAGAGTATCAAAGTCCTTTGACTGTTTTGTCTACTTCATGAAGGCCAACGCCCATTTTGAAAGAATGACTCTATGAACTCTATATAGTGTTGTCCATGTATAATCGATGTTGCCTTTAATTAGTATTTTGTCATGTGATCATGCAACATACAGTGCAGTATCCACATTGAGATGGTTTCTTGAAATATTAATAAACATATTATACATACACATATACATAGTATCACCTATACCACATAGTATCACATATACCACATAGCATCACATATACCACATAGTATCACCTGGTAATGTTTGGTTGCATGACTTCTATAGTTGAGCACAAATTCCAGGTACAAGGCAAAAAGCATACAATAATCTTGCATACAGTTCACCTTCCATATATTATATTAAACATTGCATCCTATCGGTTACATATCTTCTATACAGAGGTCTTAAGGTTTGTGATCCAACATAGATACATTGCATTATAGATAGATATATTGGTATTGATATGATGAATGATATGCATGATATACTGCTCTTATTCATTGCATTTACTACAACTATTCTATTTACACTATGCCTCTGTATTAGTATATTAAATATATTATATATATATATATATATAATTATTCAAATTAACATCTGGTGTGTTGATCTTTAATAATTTCTTGTATATCTGTCATGCCACACGTGACATATATACATACATAGAAATTTGTGTTGCTCATACGTCTAAATTTATTTTTATCGCACAAATTTGAATACTTTATGAGGATAGTCAACCACATGTTAAATTGTGAGTGAAAATATTTCTCTTACATTGCAAATAGCTATATTAATAGAAAGAATGACAATAATCAGCTAATGTTCTTTCATTTTGTACAGTAAAGTCTATGCAAACATTTTAAGGCAATATCGTAGTAGTTTGCCTAAAATACCAAGAAGATATCAAATTTAACAGATTAGTTACATGATTGGGTTTTTCTTTTTCTTCCGATTAGTTTTTATTGTTTCAATGCTACAAAGTTATGTTATCAGTATTATTGCTCCTTCAAAGAGATAACAGACGTAAGGAATAAATATGGTGCAATAACTCAAGGCTACCATCATGCTTGGTTACCTTGGTGACTGCATAATAATTAATGTAGCTGAGGGGTTATTTTTGTTGGGTTATGTTACAGCTTACAGCTTGATTTTGTTTGTTACATTTATTACAATAATCTTCCTACTTGTTTTGCTGTATCTTGTGATATGTGATGCAAACAACTACATAGTATTAATTATAATTAATTGAGATCAGTAATCCATTGTAATCATAGATATAACAACAAAGTGTAATAGAAACCTTTATCAGTGTGTGTTTCTCATGTACAATGTATTAACTGTAAGTGAATTGATAAGTGGGATCTACTAATAACTGTTATTGTTTGTCCTGATGTTCTGTATGTGGAAAAAAATTATAGTGCAGTGATAGCTAGTAGTACACAGGGACCCAGACACAGGTTTGAGATTGGTGGGGGGGGGGGGTTGGGAGGGGATTTGGGAGGGGAGGGGGTTGGGAGCTTGAGTCAGACCAAGTTTATGTGGACATAGCAACTGTCTGTTATAGCTGTACAATGCACAAAATGAGAGTTATTGCTCTGAAATCTATTGTGCAGAATCCCCGCCCCCCCATCCCCCTCATCTATAGGTGTCAGGGATCATGGTACTTGTTGTGTTGCTGCATCAGTACTTCTAATGCCTGCAATAATCTTGGTGGTACAGTAGTGACGTTATCAGAACTTGTCATATTATTTAGCTATATGTGCTTCGAAAGCAAAAAATTTCAATATAGAAAAAATGGACAGTTATAATCATACATACCTTAAAAGAGTTACGAAAAAAATCAGCGCAATCATTGAAAGGAACAAAAATCCAAAAAGGAAATAAAATATATTAGCAAGGAGAGAAGACAAAAAGAGGAATTTCCTTCAAAGGATTGCTGTGTTCCACCCCCCTTTCTATTTTAGGCTTTAAATGCTTATCCCCCCCCCCCTGCCCTGGCCCCTCTTACTCTCATTATTAAGGTTTGCAGCTACAATCCCTAAAAGAAATTTAGTATTTCTTGCCTGGAATTGTTCACAGCAACTCCTTAATCTTGTCGTTCTCTTGATCTTATGGACCTCCAGGCACTTGTCCTTATCTGCCGATTGATGTTGAAGACAATTAAAACTGAGATTCATATCAATGAATGGAGGTGGGGGAGAGTTAACATTTCACAGCAGGGCCACGGTCAGTCTGTGGACTGACCATATGGGCAATGCCCAGTGGGCAGGCCAGTTGGGTAAAACATGGGCTGGAGCCTTGTACAATATTTACAGTACATTCAATGAATAATGACTAAGGTGAAGGCTGCCGGACCGGTCTTAAGGCCCAGTCCAGTCCTGCTACACATCACCGATAATTTAAAATGACCAGTGGTCGAAAGAGAAGACCAGTGATCAATAGAGAAGTATTGTAAAGTGAGGATGGCAAGCACACTGCACTTTGAACAATATTCCTTTCTGGATGCCTGGTATGAATATACAATGTCACATCTATGGAGATTAAGGGACCTGGGAATAGGACAATGCCAATAACATAAGTGTCTTAAACCAGAATACAGGATTCTCACTGACATGTGTCAAGTGGCCTCTACAAACAGTTCCGGAAGAGAAGAACATAAAATATGTCAAGTTGTGTATATGCTTGGCATGATGATTGGTCAGACTTTCCTGCATTAAATATCATTACTGCTATTTTTAGTTAATTAGCAATTATTAATTTAATACCTGATATTATTATTGGACAGGACGATGAAAAATAGGACACAATGATATATTGATTTTGTTTGCAGTATTTATATTTTGTATCATTCTCTTTGAATACTGTATGTGCTAAACCTAATAGCACCATTTAGATATTAAAAGCTTTCAGGGATAATTAACACCTTTTTGGTAAAAAATGGAATTTGGCAATAATCTTGATGCATAATTAATAAATTATCATTTCAATGTTATTTTACATTAAGTTCTATCATTACAGTGATTATATAGTAGACTTCATTCTCTTTAGGCACAGACATTTGGTCATTATGAGCTGTTCATCTTTGGCACCTCTCCACAAAATGTTAACATCGATATTAAATAAAGACATATTCCGGCTATGTCTAGACACATATAGTTGCACAATATCAAGTCATTGTTTACCATCAACCCAAGGTATGGGTAATATTGGGTAACATAAAGAACTGTGTAATAGTATGTTTAAATATATATATATACATATATAAATATATATTCACCAATTAAACAAGGAATACATATTGTGGACCAGGCAACCTTTTTAACCTTAATTTAAACCTGCGATATGCACATATTAAAACAATGTTCACAGCAGCTAGTATGGTTATACCATCTGGCATCTTGTGACAATTTTCTAAAACCTACCAATTATTTTATTTGAAACATATTTGAAATCAAATTAAGATCAAATGAACATTTTAATGAGCAAGCAATTAATTAATTCTTGCAGTTATTCTTTTGTCTTTCTCAGACATTTGTATTAGTATTAAGACACATTCATAAGAGCCCATTTTGAAACTTTCAAATGGTTGGGATTATTGTTTGTTATTGGACATGAAACAAGTTGATACAGAGCAGTTGTATGGTTAATATATTATGTTAATTTAAAAAAAAATCAATAAAAGTACTACTTATAAAGTCTGGTAAATTTTCATAATAGCACAGCTAGCCAGAGGCAGACGATTGGACTACAAATAGAGATAAAATGATAACACATCTCAAATTACTTTTGATCTCTAAATGATGCAAATAGCTTTACGCAGTGAAAAAAAGTTTTGCCAAATAACCCATGGGATCTTCCAGGTAAAAATGCACAATTTGGTGGTTGCTCGGTGACATCATTGGGGCAACCTTTCTGGAAAAAGGGAAACTTCCATTTTCATTTACCACATTCTGGTTGATTTGTCCTTGAAAGATGCTTTGGCAAACAAATTGTGAACTCAACATTTTATGACATTGCATATTTCATTTGTTTATTTATACTTAATATCTTCTTTTAGCAACTATTAAAGCTAACTGAAGGAAAGTACCAATAAAAACAATACGATTTATGCCAATATCTCATTGAATTATTGAAATTGCTTACATAAGAATCTAAAACCTAGCAAATTTGAAGCTTGCAAGTTAAAATTCTTTGTGTATTTTACAAAATGATATCACACACTCTTCAAAATGATAAAAGCGACTTAAAATAATAGAAGCAGAAGATAAAAAGATAAGTTCATTGCACTGAATCCATCCATCAATCTAAGGACTGAAGAGAATAAGCATATAAAAGACTGTAAAGTACTTGTCTAATAGCCAACATACAAACAAGTTTTAATAAAAAAGAACTTTAAACAAATCCATCGTCAAAATAAAAAAATTAAGTGTATTGTTTAGAATTCATCCCGAAAACTTGATCCATTCACACCTTTTCATTTTGTACTGTTTGATTTAAAATATCATTATATTGATTATATTTAATAAATAGCTACAATTTTAGTAGACATTATTTCAGCATCTAAACTAGTCAATGTTCTCATTTACCCAAGCATGACAGATGCGATTAAAAACATGTAAAAATTAAATTAAAATTAAATTCCAAAACTGCTTTTGCTTAGTTTCCTTTCTGCTAAAACTACTTATGTTTTTTTTTGTGCAACCAATTTGTTTTAAATTTCCATAACTCTTGTTAGATAACCAGGAACAGAGAGCAAACTTGATGAATATTCTGGATTCTCATCCAAATTATGCAAAAGAGAAAATATCAATTGCTCATTTGGCATTAAAACTAGAGATCAAGTTCCTTTAATTACTCTCCATTTCTTAAAACCTACTGCATGCCTGAACTTGGCAAACAGGTTTGGAATTGTTCACAGATTTAACACTGCAACATACCATGGAAATTGTTGGTCAAACAAAATTTACCAGCAAGGAAGTGACCCTATTTTTTAATGCTCGTAATAAATTATACAATTAACAGTGATAACTATTGGTAGGCTAGTTGAAGGATGACTGCTAATTGTCAAAAAGTAAAGTTACATCTCTTGTTGTGGATTTAACAGCTAAAGACAAGATCACATTCTCGCAATTCAACGTAGTACTTCAACACGAAAGAAATCTTGCAGCATGACACAGGAAATGGATTGTTAGGTTCAGTGTTTTAAAGCTTTAGTTGTGTCAAGAAATTTGATTTTAACCTATTAGCTCTATTGATATTACGTAAACTGTGTATTCAATGTTACAAACGAAAACTATTTCAGCGGAGGCAAGTAAAAGTGAAAATGTTTTTTAAGAAGTTTGCTGATCATGCATTTAGACAACCTTCAGAAAAAGCTTTGTTTCCCGACTGCAAATTGACTTGTCTCATTTCCAGAACAGAAATTGACTTGTCTCAGAGATCACAGGACAAAAATATGATTTAATTAAAAGAATAAAATCTGTCCTGTAACATCTTATGAGACAAACAGAGTCCCCCCTCCCTCTGCCACTCCAACACAATCCCCAAACTCACCTTCCCCAAATTATTGCTCCAAAGAAATAAATGTCGTAATTAAAATTGTACAACAGCTGTAACTACCTCATGGTGGTAGGCATTATATTTCTATTTCAACAGTCTGTAAGACTATTGCACATTCGCTGGTCCAGGGATGGCAGGCAGCTTCAAATAAACTTTAAAAATAATCCCAAATCTTCTTCTCTTGTAAACTGATCATTCTCCACATGACCGTCTGATTCTGTAGTTAAAAATTCCTCCTGAGGTCTGCTATGTGCTTATAGCTATTATCTCTGATGTGCAGGTTGTGTTGTTTGTATCTCTGCTGTGAGTTGAACTGTATTCTCTCTTTCTGCTGGTGTTAGTGTCCTTCTCTCTGCTATGGGTTGTGTTGTCTCTCTCCTGTGAGTCTTGTTTGTCTCTTTGCTATGGGTTGTGTTGTCTCTCTCCTGTACTGTAAGTCTTGTTGTTTGTCTCCATGCTATGTATCATGTTGTCTCTCTGCTATGGGTCATGTTGTCTCTCTGCTGTGGGTCTTGCTGTTTGTCTTCATGCTATGGGTCGTGTTGTCTCTCTGCTATGGGTCGTGTTGTCTCTCTGCTATGGGTTGTGTTGTCTCTCTACTGTGGGTCTTGCTGTTTGTCTTCATGCTATGGGTCGTGTTGTCTCTCTGCTATGGGTTGTGTTGTCTCTCTACTGTGGGTCTTGTTGTTTGTCTCCATGCTATGGGTCGTGTTGTCTCTCTGCTATGGGTCGTGTTGTCTCTCTACTGTGGGTCTTGTTGTTTGTCTCCATGCTATGGGTTGTGTTGTTTCTCTACTGTGGGTCTTGTTGTGTTGTCTCTCTGCTATGGGTCGTGTTGTCTCTCTACTGTGGGTCTTGCTGTTTGTCTTCATGCTATGGGTTGTGTTGTCTCTCTGCTATGGGTTGTGTTGTCTCTCTACTGTGGGTCTTGTTGTTTGTCTCCATGCTATGGGTCGTGTTGTCTCTCTGCTATGGGTCATGTTGTCTCTCTGCTGTGGGTCTTGTTGTGTTGTCTCTCTGCTATGGGTCGTGTTGTCTCTCTGCTATGGGTCATGTTGTTTATCTCCATGCTATGGGTCGTGTTGCCTCTCTCCTGTGGGTTGTGTTGTCTCTCTGCTATGGGTTGTGTTGTCTCTCTACTTTGTGTCTTGTTGTGTTGTATCTCTGCTCTGGGTTGTGTCTCTCTGCTATGGGTCTCGTTGTCTCCATGCTATGGGTCTTGTTGCTTGTCTCCATGCTATGGGTTGTGTTGTCTCTCTGTTGTGAGTCTTGTAGTTTTCCTCTCTGTTGTGGGTTGTATACTTTTATAGCTCCAGTGATGTCATGAATAATACCTTGCTCCACCATTTTGTACATAATCTTGCTCTCCTGGTTGACATTGTGGGTAGAAAACCTCTTCATGACATCCATTGTGAGTCCATCGTAATAGTGTAAATGACTCTTTGGTTTATCTATGTCATAGCCGAACCCTGCCACTGACACCTCGTCACACATTTTAAGGGCCATAGTTATTCCGATGAAACCTGTGGTAGGTACATTCTGACATGGAGAAAAGTTTTAATCATTTGATATTGTGGTAAACTAATGTAAATGTAAATACCAAGGTCAACAAATAACAAGGTCAAATCTTATTGAAATTAATTTTTTGGACTGCAAATTGGCTCATTCTTTTGAGACTATGAAACACATTTCAGAAAGGAATGCATTAATACTGGACTTCATGTCACTGCTTTAAGCCATTCAGTACCAATGGAGATGATTACTGATAATGGGATCAGTTTCATGCAGGTATTCCTTGTTTATAAATTGATTGTTTCGTAAACACAAGATGCATTTGGTGGAGAATTCAATCAATGATCGGAGTTCAGTTATCATCCAGCTGACATTTAGCTTCAAGACATACAGTCCTGTACAACATTAAACCTTCAAGCAACAACATACTTTATCTTAAAGAATATTGCAAAATGAATGAAACATTTTAATTTGTAAGACTGAACAATTTAACTTTCCATGACTTCGTCCAAGAAATTAGAACCCCCGAGATTCAATGCAATTTAAGTGTAATGTTTATTATTTACTCTGTTCTTCATCCTATGTGAAATTATATTTATCTGTTGTGGTTGTTGCTTAATTATCAGTTTTAAGTGATTTCATCTGCTTGTAGCTGCAATGATTGAATTCAATAAAATTGAATTGAATTGAAAAGCAGCTATCTACTCATGCAGGAATGGTATAGCAGTTTGTTTGCACCATGACCTCTGCGATCCTGGTTGACCTTTCAAAACATATATGGAGCCCTGTAATTACATCGATGATTGCGGGCTCTTCCATTAATTTACTATTTCTGGTTGAATATGGGAAATGGAAGTCTTGTTCTGTTGTATGTTATATGTTATAAATACCTTTTTCTTGTTGTATTTTACATATATGTTATAAATACCTTGTTCTTGTTGTCTGCTTCTATTATACTGCCAATCAGCTCTGCCCCTGTCTGTAAAACCTCAGGATTCAGAAGCCTAATCTCATCTGGACTTTTGTGAACTGCTTTGGCAATCTTCTTCCAGAATCCTTCTCCAGTTTTCTGTTAACAAAAATATGAAAATATATCTCGAGAAAAAATGTCACAATTTTACGAACAACTTTACGGACCATAAATGACAATATAAACCTTTTCTTAAAAGTCCTTTCTTTTCTTAGAGATACTTAAAGGGTGTGAAGACTCGCACAAAAAGAAACGTCTCATGCCGGTAATCTGACCTAGTTTCGAATGAGGTGTAACAGATGTGTTAGACACCACCATCGATTCTAGAATATACACATACATAGCTTGCTACCGTCGGTAATTAGACACTAGTGTACAGTCAGTACATACAGCTGCGGCCAATACACACAGCACAGTGTACTAACGATACAGCGATGGACATCTCAGGTCCAGCTTAAGATAACAAGGTATCATGTTTTATTACTGTACTGTCTGCATTTTGTAGCGACACGAACAAAACGTCACTCGCAAGCAACGGAAAGTTAACTTTTTCCGATGGCCGCACGCGGTTTGGGGCGAGTTTTCAATGCCTTTAATGCTGCCAGGTGCTCATTCCACAATGAAATAATTCATGCCGTATGAAGAGACAACTTCTTGGTCATCTTTAATAACCACTATGGCTCATGCATGGGGTCATTCATATTTTATTTCATGTACTTCTCAAGATGCATCAGGAAGTTGATATATTCCAGCTACAACAGGGGTTGTGCGGGTGTAAAAGTTAATGTTCAGCTGCAGCCTGTTTTCATAGAAACAAATATATCCTAGCTACAACGGGCGGTGCGGGTGTAAAATTTATTACTCAGCAGCAGTCTGCATCCATAGCAAGATGAAGAAACTTTTCCTTTTTATCTTAACACATCTTGATCCTAGGTAACTTTAAGAAACATCATCATTTGTGATATAAAGGTAAATGAGGGCTTTCTTGTGGTTTCCAGATTGCTTGGTTTAAAACTTGAGAATTTGAATATTATTTTGTCTGATTTGAAGTGGTATACAAATATACCACCCAGGGTTTCCTTGATAATATAATGAATTAAACTCCAATGTTTCCTTCAATAATGTGTGATATTTTACTTTGTAAGGTACCACCACCACTGTTTAACCACCACCATGATCACCATCATCATCATGTCCACACCAGCATCATGATCACCACCACCACTACTACTTATCCACCATGATCACCATCATCATGTCCACACCGGCATCATCATCACCACCACTACTACTACTAATCCACCATGATCACCATCATGTCCACACCATCATCATCATCACCACCACTATTAATAGTCCACCATGATCACCATCATGTCCACCCCATCATCACCACCACCACGACTAGTCCACCATGATCACCATCATCATCATGTCCACACCATCATCATCACCACCGCCACTACCACTACTAGAGTGAATACCTTTACATTATAAGACTCACCATGGTTTTACCTTGAACAACCGTGTGGAGCCATATCAAGTCCATTGGTTTATATGCTATGATTACCATCTGCCAATCCGGTCCATAATTCTCCTTTTGCCTAAAAGCACTCTCAGGGTAGGCTAAACGAATTGTTGTTCTGCTTCCTACATCCTTCCCAAAGTGGGCAGTGGGGGCGTCATTCATTCTGTTTATGAAAATAGAATTGTTACAATCTTGACATGGTCAATGGTTCTACTAACTTAAACAATTATACAGTAAGTTGACCGTGGTGCAGAAAATTTTACTCTTTGCTTTAATGTACCTCATATACTTTGAACTGAGCCAATTCAGCCGTTTGCATAAAATGCATTGCAGAGGTTAGTGGCTACTGTAAATGTGTTATGCCACCAACTATTAGTGGATGCAGTATAAACGATTTGTGTACCGACAGGGGGATGCATCTATCACATATTTGGATGAGACCAATAACCTCCTTAATTGTGCTTTAGGCCAGCCATCCATAAACAATGTCCTACACCCATGAACATCAAGGACCTTCTGTGGGCTGCAGGTTGGTTAGTCATGTCCTACACAGGTCAGCTGCTAGTTGGCCTGCCAAGTCTTCCACCCATCAGGCCCAAGGACCTCCTATTTGTGGGTTGTAGAATAGCTATATCCTACACACATAACTCTCGCCCAGTTACATAATGTACTAGATGGAACTCTAATCATCTCATGTTATAAGATGACAGCTGGTTTTATTTCCTCACCTGATAATTACATCAAAATTGTCTATCACTTCCCCAAGTAATGAGTTTCTCAATATGCCACTGTTCCCTATCACCACACATCTCAGGCAGGATTTCCTGTCCGACAGAGAGAACAAAATGCATAAAGTATCCAATATTGATCTAAAATGAGTTTTATAAATTATTAGAGAATTAAATCACACCGTGGAAAAATACATAATACTTTTACTGATTGAGACTGTTTGATAAATACTTACGTTTCTAATTCTACCGGCAAGCTTGACTGTGTCACATATTGCAAAACATGCATCACATGAGTATCTACATAGAAGAAGAGAAATACAACACTTTCATGTAATCCCAATGAGGGCATACACTACATAGAAGAGAAATACAACACCTTAATGTAATCCCAATGACGACATACACTACATAGAAGAGAGAAATACAACACCTTTATGTAATCCCAATGAGGGCATACACTACACAGAAGAGAAATACAACATGTCTGTCATCCCAACATACACTACACAAGAGAAATACAACACCTTTATGTAATCCCAATGAGGACATACACAGGTATAACATTCTAATTACTAATTTACTCTATATAGGTGCATATACAGGGGGAGGGGGTGTTTTCAACCTCCCACAGAAAATTAAAAGTAGTTACCAGCACAATCTTGCATGTAAACCTAACTCTAGACCTAATTTATGGCCTACAAACTGTATGCCTCAGAATTCACCATTTCATATCAATTTTCTTTTAATTTTTTCTGGGGTCAACCCCACCCCCCTCTACATCGGATCACATCCCCTTCTATTTAAGTCCTAGATTGGCTATGTTATTTGTATGGGTGGGGAAAGGAGAAAGATGGGGTTATTCTGAGGTTATGCTAGGGGAGTTTGTTTTGGAGTGGGGGTGGGATGGGAGACATAGCATGGCCACTGCATTTCTCATGTTGCATTAATAATTATTACAGATATAAATTGATCTTGTCAACATTTGTATATATGCTTAATATCCTTTCCTCAGTTTCCTGCATGGCCGTGGTATTCTTAGTAATGTTAAAACTTCTTGCAATGGAGTATCTCTTACAAATTAGAGGCGTAGTTAAAAAACACGGTGCAAATAATGGCAGAAGATAAATGATGGCAGGTTTCACTCAGAAACATCTAATTGGTGCATCAGGCAATTACACACTTGGTACAACTTACCAACTTCCTTGAAGCCAAATGGTTGGGCAAATTCCATTAGCTTTTTATTCCTCAGGAAGTTTTTGTCAACATAAACTGGTAATTCTTTTATATTTCTGAAAGAAAACCAATAATCAATCACTTTAAAGTGTTTCAAATATTTATTAGTACTCTGACCCTAAGTAGAGAAAGCTGACATCCTATCAAACCTACTGAGTGTTGCATTATAAGATAGCAAAATCCTATCAAATGGTATCACACACATTAAACAAGTATATTCATTATGGACAGGGGCCCTGCCCAGAAGTATGAGGTTCAACCAAGGTTGGTTTAGTTGATTAAAACAAAGTTTCCAGATATTGATCTCAGCTGAGCTCAAACTGACCTTTGAGCTCTAAACTTCAACGAGAACTATGCAAAATGAAGTTCTCATTGAAGAAGTCCATGGAAGCTCCAGGAGACAACCTACATACCAAGTGCAAGATTAACTAAATCTGTACATAGCAAGTTAGCTTGAACACAACTGTTCAATTAGATATTGACTTTCTGTTGACCTCAATTACCCTTCAACCTTCACAAAAACAACACAGACCATGCAAATCATATATGGCATATACACTCAAACTATGAGAATCACTTAAGCTGGGGTTCTTGAGCTCGTTTACAGTTTTCACATTTTGGACATGTATACGATTAATTTAAAATGACCTTTGACCTCCACCTGAAAAAACAGGAATTGAATGCTCATTAAGAGACATCCAACTTCCAAGTTTATATTCCTCAAACTGGAAGACTATCGATTGGCCTCACCAGGAAGCGAACAAATTTTCCCAGCGCGGTTAAGGCCAAGATTTGCATACCTCGCTCCCATTGGCTGGGGTCCATATGCATAAGCTTCATTACAATATCAACTAGCAGTGGCTGCACAGAATCGCTCATCACATACCACTTTTCGCAAGGCCAGTGTGCTACACTCAGAACAGAAAACAGTCTAGCAGCAGAATGTACCCGTTTGAGTAGATTAACTTAATTTATTTGTCGGTTTGTTATGCCACGGGTGTAGAGGGTCTGTGGTTATGCATGTGAGATATGCAAATGATGGCCTTTACCGCGCTGGGAAAAAAATTTCGCTACCAGGAAAGCTGACAACCAAATGTTCACATGTATGCATCTTAAGACAAATATTTAAGCAAGCAGAGCATAGCCTACAATGTACACTGTATTAAAAGCCATATGCATCACATAGCACACACATAAGCATGCATCTTCAAGCTTCTTTAAGCAAGAAAAACAAGTTTGATTCAATTCAGATATATTTGGAAACTCAATTATACTTATTTCTATAGTAATCATGGCTTGCTGTTAATAACATGCTGGCCCATGTTGTCATGGTGATATGGGCTGAAATATGTATAAACAAGTCTTATATTGAATTTCCATTTCACTGAATTGGATGTACATGATTTCAATTCCTATTAAGTACCTCTGAGAGTATGTCCCTGCAGTATGTACTGTCTCCATTCTATGTGCAGTCTACTATGTTTCCCCCATGTATTCTATAACATGTAAAGAAGTCCCAATCTACAGCATGGCATGTGAAATTCAATTCTTCATATTAAAATAGAAATTCATATATGTGCAAGATTTGTAATACAATATCTACAGTATGTAAAACTGTAAGAACACTCAAGAAATGTATAAAGTGGTAAACATTTGCTGCATGTGACATTCAATTTGGTACTCTTTAAGATCCTGGGGATTGCTATTTTGCTATAAATTACAAAAATTGTCCTTATAAGTTGATCATCTGGGAAATGTTTTTTTTTTTTAATTCATAAACAACTTGAGGCAGACATATCTTCAAACAATTTTCCCAAAAAATGATTTTGCAAATGAGCAAGTGTGGTTTCCAATTAGTAATGTTTACCTCATGCACTTTTAGTTGGAACAGAAAAACTAAGAAAATGTTGACTCATATTGACAAGTAACATCTACTTTTTCTACTGACAACTGCCAAAAAAACAAAAACACAAAAGAAATACATTTCCACATGTACAAAGAAACCAGGAAATTATGATTTGGACGTAAACTTACATTGCACCAAAAAAGTTTCTGAGTCGATTCCTGCTTTTGTCAAATGTACATTGGGGATTCTCCGAAAGCAAATCGGTTCTAAAAGAAATTCAAGGCAGAGGAGTAGACAAAAAAGGGAAATATTTGAGAAGATGAGATACATCACACTGTTAATGTTACAAACTTCAAATCAACATGGTTACCGATTGTTCAATGAAATTGTAATGTCTTGTGTTGCACAACCCTTAATAATTTAAAAATAATAATTTATTCTTATATAGCGCTTTGCATCAAAAGAACGATCTCAAAGCAGCTTCACAGAAACGCATAAAATAATACAACTTTAAAATAGTAAAGCTTAAAAATATTACAGTCTAAAAATATTGCACCCTAAGAATTACAGAAATAAATAATTTAACAATAATTATTAAAAAAAAAAAAAAAAAACCCTTGCAGACCTCTGCAAAGTATATATTAATATCAATTAGGTAGGATTGTCGGAATAACAAGACCTTGCAAGGTTACATTTTCCTCAGGCTGCATACACCCTCCAATCTGCATAACCATTCCCCAAAGTTAATTTGGATGTTTGTACAGAAGTTTAGTAATTTGGTATATGGCATTTACATATTTGTATACATAGTTAAAGTGTGATGAGTTGATGTAGAGATCAGGATGCCAGTGTGTCTAGTTCTCGCTCTCATCTACCAATTATTCTCACTTCTATCTTCTAAATCCTCATTTTAGCAACAAGAAAAGACAAACTGCACATTTCACTGATATACTTTCACCATATGCAAGCTAGCCCNNCCCCCCCCCCCCCCCGCATTATACCACATCAAAACAAAACATTGAGATTGAGAAGCAACTAAACTACACACTAGTAATGAATGCAGGTATACTGGTGGACATGTGCACTATTGACTGCATGTCAGGTAAAGTTTTTAGATTAATTATCACAAAGGGTATGTGAGCAAAATGAAAAGTAAATAATAAATTCCACACATGCCCCTCCCCCCTCCCTCTTCCCCTATCCACATGTACTCTTCTACCAATGATGATTTCACAGTTTTGAAGTGTTTTTTTTAGTATTCTACCTAGTATACTATAGATAGCTTTAAGCTATAATGTGTTCCCAAATTACTGAATGTGGTTCAATACAACATGAGGTAACAGGCAACAGGGACAAGAATATATGAAAACAAATAAATGTCTGTATGTCTGGAAAGCCAGAAAGTTTAAATTGATTAACAGCTGTTATCCCTGCCAGCAGATCAAGATTAAATCTTCAACTTAAAGAGATACCATTCTACCTTAGTCTGTATTTGATTACCAACTATGGTAATAATCCCTAGAAAACATATTTTGTGGAACATTATTAAACCAAATTACAAGTCAACAACAACACTTCGAACCATGAGTTAAAGTCTCCTTCCATCATTATGCATTTAATCATGGACGATTGGTTAAATGCATTTCAAATTCAAATTGGACCGACTCAGACAGCAGCATGATTAAACTGAGCTGATGCATCCCGAATGATTAAATTTTAACCATCTCCTATAAATTATAAAATATCACAATATGGACAAATTTCTAATAAATTATAAATATTGGTGTACTTTTGTAGACGACAAACTGATTAAAAACCTTGTGACAAAAATTCTGCGGCACCAAGTTTCCAAATGTTTTCCTCTTCAACATTTAAATTTCAAGAGTGCAACAATCCCAGTTTTCCTTCTTTCATTTTTGAGTGTGAGTAAAAACAACACAAGGGATTAAAACATGGTTATGTTTCATACTGACACACATTTTAATTTATACTTTAACTGTGCATCTTTAAACTATTTTCTTCTATAGTATTCATGTTAATTACTATACAGTGTTCAGCAATGCTACAGTATATTGAACATTCACAAATGAACTGCAAAATAGAAACCGCCTCATTTTAAGCTAATTGCCTCTTGCTACTTTTCAAACACATTTTCAAACACAGTTACAAACATTAACCATTTTTTAAGTGTCTTTCATATGCTAATGAAAATTTGACCCAACTTGGGTGCATATTCGGTATTAATATTACATACTTCTAAGATTTCTGAAAAACAATCTTGATATGAGGGTTGTGATATTTCCACAGGTGCATAATTGCTTAATCTTTGTATAATCAGCAGCTGTCTATCTGTTAAATTTAATAAAAATAATTCACATTTGGACCTCAGAGGTTTTACAGATCATGTAAAAATATTGTCTTAAGAACCATGCCAACTGACATTCTTCACCAAGCAAAGGATATCTTAAAAGCCACTGCTGAGATGGGAATGAAATCTTTAGAAATGAGTTGTTAGCAGCCAGCAGGAGTACACAGTGCAGCTGTAACAGACACCTTAAAGCTAGAGTAATTTTTAAATTCAATGATCTAAAAATACATGTATTGATGGCACACTCTATTTATTGGTGCATACCAAAGATTCATTTACGTAGAATCAGTTTGTCTAAATGGCCAGAAATATTCCCGGTGCAGAATCACAACTGAGAAGAATCACATGTGTGAACATGTCATTCAATACATTACACATAACATTGAGACTGAAGAAGGCGTCTCTTTAACTCCAGCTGTTGAGAGATTATGAGATTCTGCACCCTCAAAGACACTGAAGAAATTCAACCCAGGGTGGCGCATTTGATTGATTGAAAAAAATACAAAATATGTTTGAGAAACCCATTTCATACTCAGAAAAATAACAATATCATTAGAGTACGAAATTGTGCCAAAAGGTCTTAACAGGGAGACTAGTAGCAGATTTATGAGGGATGCAAGGCTGACTCGGCGACTAATAACAGTACAAAAGGTTTTTACAGAGAGAATAAAGGCAGTTTCATGAGGGATGTGAGGCTGATTAGGCTAACAGGGCAATTGCAATACCAGGGTTATGAATAATTAAGATACAGTGTTACTACCCTGCTCTATATGTATGTTCTAACTGAACGTAATCATGAAGTCATTGGTCTTTCCCATATTTGTTGTTTTCTTTCACATGTGCCTATACTAGATTCCACCAATGTTTTGACAGGTCATTGCCAAAAGTGCTGACAAGAGGCAACAAAAACATTTGCCATATTTTTGCAGCTCTTTCTAATATCAAATATGTTTTCAAAAGATTCAATAATGTGCTGGGTAATAATTTAGTGTTCACATTGCCTGAGTAGCAGATTTACATAAAAAACAAAATATTTTGTAACCATGGATACTAACGAAAATTGCCTTTACCTTGACAAGGTTGACTTTCTTACTTACTACTACAGTAGCAGTCTGGCAAAATTATGGATGCTTTTAACACTCATAACTTCTAGAAGTCAGTTGTGGCTTGAACATACATAATTTGTCAGTCTTGGATACATGAAGAAACATCAATTTGAAACATTGAATTGTAATTGAGCTAGGTAATGATTAGCTTTATTTTTGTATCAGTTAAGTGGTTTGCACAAGTTACATTGGTAAGAAGAAAATATGTTATTCTTATGTAACTCATATATAGTTTGCTAGAATTATTATACATCTTGGTGAAAGTTTCATACTCAGGCCTAAAATTTCTCAAGTTTAGTCGGTTTGCTAAGAAATGCAAGATCTTAAAAGATCTACTGGTTAAAATCAAGTTCCATGCAGAGCACTGAAATTTTGCTGAATTTCAGCCCACACCAGTTACTGTACAGGCTTAAGGGAGTATAACCCAATAATGATGATTAGCAGTAATTTGGTGGATACGGATATATGCCGATTATTTGACTGACGATTGATAACTGCCGACTAATCACCACGTTTGGCCTGCTACGTCCGTCTGCAGACAATCCTTATTGTCGGTGGTAATCAGCTTGACCAGCTGGGACAGTCAAAGCTTCACATCTTTGAGCCTTACATATATCAGAAAAACATGTATCTCCTTTATTCTGCATTCCCATAGCTACCTTACCATTCCAGTTGAAGATAAGTCTCCCCATCCCACACACCTATACATCAACATAATATTGATTCAACAATTGTAAACCGTTGAACTATGTTATATACTGGCAACAAGAAGTATCTCATTTTAATCATTGTAACAACCATTGTTTCTGTGGGATTCATCTTTAATAATCAATTGCATACTTATGAACTCTCCTTGGCGTCACCCTAAGCATCCTTCTCCCTACACCTTCACCACCCCCCTCCCTACCCCCTCACCCTGCCTCTGAAGTTTATGTCCACTGCCTATGTTACCCCTTGCATGATGTAAGATAAAATACTTCACTTCACAGATTGGATATATCACCTTAAGCTAGCAATAAATAACAGCTGTACAGAAGAGCTTACCTGTTAATTGGGAAGGATCGGTTGACTGCGATTTGATATGATTCCACTTTTCCCTTTTTTACGATCCTTTTAGTAGCTAAGCAAAGTAAACAAATAAAGTTTTACCATAAACACAAACAATATGCTATAGAAATAGTATTTATTCATAATACTTTTATCAGTTATTTGGCTACTGTCATGTATGTCAGCAATATTTTAGGCCACAAATGTGGATTATCGTTGTCAACTGTGCATTCTATTGAAAGTCAACAATGCTCCAGATATATATACGTAGAAAGGGACGCTGTGGCTGTCAGAACCTTTATAAATATCCGTCACTGCTACTGTCCATCTCCAAGTCAAGTACCAGTGGGCAAAACCATCCAGCTATCCATGCATAGAAAATCTTCACAATCCATTGTGTGAAGCTGTTTGAAAGGAGACACAAACCCTACCACCATCATTATAGTTCTATGTGATAGTGAGAAATATTATGAAAAGCTACCACAAACAGTTAAGAAAAGTTGTATCCCATTTGGGAGATATCACAGATTGAAAGTATTACACAAACAAGGTTGGAGACTTGATCAAGTCTAAATATAACATCATTAAGCTACATGTGCTTCATCTTTCTTATGTTTTTCTTTATTTATGCAGGGGGTCTGAGGCTGCTTCCCCAGAAAAAGATAATTAAAATTCAAAGTTTTAGAAGTCAAATGGTATATTGCTGGCATCTTTAAACCATAAATTTTGTCTAAAACTAGTTCCAAAATAAACTTTATGTGTGAGGTTGACTAGGGGCCTGGGTTGTACACTCATTGTAATGGTCTAACTCTTCCCTCGATGAATTTAAAAAATCCTCTGACTTAACCATCTTACCCCGACTGATGCCATTGGGCAAGCCACTGCAGTTCTAATCATTAATTACTATCCAATGAAGAATGTTCTAATAAGTAAGATATTGCAGTAATTTACTTACCAACTCTGTTCACTACATGAGATGACCCCTCAGATCTCTGCACTGGTACCTCTGCATTGTGTGTTTTGTACATTGTGTATACCATCAGATCCAGAAATAGCAAGATTGAACAAGTTATGATAATGGAGACAAGACATTTTCTTATATTCATATTTATTTCTTTTGAGGAGCAACTGAATAAATCTGAAAAAGAAAAAACAAATGGAAGCAAAGAACAGATCTATGATATTCAGAAAAATTACTCAATATGTATGTTTCCCATTTCAATCCTTGTATACCACAGCTTTGAAGATATGACATGATCAACTATTTTTTACTTCATGTTTTGCACTAAACGTAGACTTGAAGCAAACAAGTATGATGTAATAGATCAAACTTCACATTTGCATTTTGCATCTCATTGTGTGTAATCTACTAAGTACATCACACATGCTTGCTTCAAGTTCACATTTGGTACAGAACATGTAAATTTCAAATAACCAAACAGCAATGAAGTGATGAATGACAATTTCATTATGCCAAAGCTAAATTAAGTCTTTTTCATCACAATATCCTCTGAAGTAAAACAGAACAATAACTATTACAAGACATGTTCTCATCCATCTACATCAACTCCTCACCCTGTAACAGCCAAGGGAACACTGACATATGCAATCCACCACCCCTACTCCCTTTCCTTACATTTGTTATCATTTTAGGTTATGTTATCACCCCAAAACTTCCTGATTTGGGTATCTATAGAGCAGTGATACTTACCTGTCTCGACTCTCCTACTGCACTTTTCCACCTATACTTGCCTACTAATGCCATGGTAATATTTTAGCACTGCACCCCCATTAAGCCTTCTCCACCACAGTACTAATATTTTAATAGGTTAGGTAGATGGGAAAGTTCAATAGTAAAGTCAAAGAGAGGAAAAAGAGTAGCAAAGTAAAATCAGAATACATTCTCTCATAACCTGGTGATTCATTAATGTTGTTGACGATATTGTAGGACTGATTAATAAACAAAATTAGATCAAAAAGGAAATGTCATTCTGTGTCTCCTCCCTCTCACCTTGAAATCTCTCTCGGCTTCTATTGAGATATTTTGTACTGCTGACAGATTATGTGGGTGCCAGCTACTGTACATAGATCACCCAGGGTACACCCCATGTCACCCCCTGTGGGATACAGCTGGCGCCTACAATTGCTGCTGAGTTGTGAGGTATACTTGGTATTAAGCAAACATCATTTTCTAGATGTTGTAGCAAACAGGATAGAAATCTGTGAGAAGAAGGAAAGGGAAAAGGTTAAACTCTTTAATAATGTTGTAAATGTGATTACTATGTCACTATTGGAAAGTCTCCTTACAGAAAGTACAGAAGTTACTGTTATTATAAATAAGTGACGAGTGGACAACTTTTGAAGGCTCCTTTCATATAAATGTTCTTCCACTCCCCCCCCCATTAAATATTGAGGGGGTGGGAGAGGGGACAAGCTATACGGTAGAGAACAAAACCTCTGTAGAGGACCTCTGGTATCGGCAAGCAGACGATATCACCTATTTGAGCATCAAGATAAAAATTCTATAATTTCTGCCAACAGAAAGAATGAATAACTTAACCATAATCTCTTCATATTTACTTTATTGATGTTACATGCATCCTCTCTTATTAAGTCATTTTGCAAGATGCAGTATAAATGTGACAATTTAATTTAATACATCCTTTAATAATTGGTTTACTTAAGCAACAGGATACCAATTCCCATTTACAATCATATGGCAATTATTTACAATTTTGTAAGATCTAACAGAGGCAACCACAATTAGTCAAATTAACACATTTGGTTGTCACAAAAGTAAATTTGTGATTTTTTTTAAGAATCCAGGTACTATTTGGCATTTTTGACACTGAGCCTCACATACATGACAAATTGAAATGTCAGGTTTGAAATTGCATTAATAGTTTACTTATTTTGTGAAAAATTGACTAATTATTAATGTGCATGTGAATAGCATCTGTGACAGCCTCACATACATTAAACAATAGTGTGACAACTTTAAATGCCTGGTGTGAAGTTAGCTTTATACAGTTTGTCATTTATTTGGGAGATTCTATCATTGTAATGAAAAACATAATTGTTATCAATAAAATTGGTATCTTATTGTCAACCATGAATCTGACTGGATTCATGATATAAAGGTAATTATGGAAATTGTATTTATTTATCAAAATAATTCAACAAACTTCTTTAATAGTGTATGTGATTGTTGCATCAATCAAACATTCCAGACAGACACATGCTATTTGCTTTTCATCACAACTGAGGTTTCTTGAACATGTTCCATAGTTCTCTGCTTTAGGTTTATGGTTTGAATTGGAATCCAGATAAGGACCAGCTCCCATCATAAATAACTCAGCAACAGGGTAAATTAATTGCCAACTGGTCTAGATCTAGGTAAATATCTAATGTGGCATGCAAGGCAGCTGCACAGTTGCTTTTGAACAACACCTGTCTGCAAAGTTTTACCTGTGCATATACTTTGCGTTTGTTGCATAATTAAAGTAACTATAGCGTCACACATCACATACACTTCACTCTAAGCTTAATAAAATATATGATTTCACTCAGACTTATACAGCAACACCTGTATAAGCAACACTGTTAATGGACATCAGCAGGGCCTCAAGTGTGTAATACACTAACTAGGGGCTGGGGAGGGGTGGCTTGTCTTTCTTAATTAGGCAAATGTGCTGCCCCTCCAGTGGAGTAGCAATTGGGCCCTCCAGTCAGGTGTCCCAATGAAAAGATGTTCAGGACCTATATTTTTACAAATATGAATAAATTTTAGAAATTATGAGGTACGTATCATTGGAGGTAAACCTATATGGTAACATTCTATGCTGTTATTCCAAATATCTCTTTTGGCATTTTTTGACATCAACTCTACATATGAACATGTAATTATAACGCCATCAGTGAGTGGACCAATTTCTCCTACATGTACGTAGCTATAAGTATAACCATGGAGGTAAAAACAGACTAGGACACGCCTAAATGTTGCAGAAGTTAAATAACCTGAATGAGTAACGAATGCTTCCACTCTCTATGTTACCTTGAATTGGTAGATAAGTTTAAATCGAACGTTGTTTAGATTCCTATCGTTGTTCACTTCAGTAACTAAAGTCCGAACATCAATCTATCACGGCAAGCAGCAAGGAAATCCCTTGAATATTCGCTGTTACTAGTTTGTTTTTCCAGAACCAGTGCAACGTTTGAATATCTGTATGTACCTCATTGTACGTCACGGTGGTTCTACTGTTTTTAACAAACATTCGTGGTCTTTGCTCGAATAGACCTTTGGACTCTGACATAAAATACTATAGTGACAAACCGATTCATCTTAATTGGCCTTGAAAAGTTGGAACGGTTTAAGCTAAATAATCGTAAACAATTTCCATAGGTACGTGACACAATGTCTGTAAGCTTGTAACAAGATATTGAATATATTTACCTTTGATTCAGGTCTACACAAATAATCCTTTTCTCGGCAACCCGCAAAAATACTTGCCTCCTAAGGCTGAAGTTATGTACACGTATAGGAGTTTTGTGTGTCGCTGTGTTTTAGCGGCAACTCGGAAAAGTTAATTTGCACGGTATCGCACAATGAATGCGGCGACGGAAAAACATGTTTTGGCCTAAGTCTCTCCGCAGACGGCCACAACTTCCGCACTGCATGTCTGCACCGGCATGAATTAATCGTCTTTCGATAGATTCATTGGTGATTGACAAGCCCTGACTCTCCCTCCTGTTCACATGAAAAAATAAATGTCAGAAACGACGTAATAAACTATATATGGGCTGGAGCTAATAAAGATTAATAGGTCAGAAAAGCCATCAACTGTTGATGAAGCAACTACAGTGGCGTATAGTAATGATGTGGAAGCGAGGAACAGGACGTCACTGGGGTATCCATCAGCCTTCTAGGGGAAATTGGGCAGTGTCGTACGTATACACAGCAATAATAAGGATTTTCAAACTTGTTGGGGGGGGGGGGGTTGTGACGCTAGATTGTTAATGAATGAACGATTTTGTGAAGGAGAAAGCCGCCCAGGGGTGCGAATCCCCACCCCAAATGAAAAGCTTAGAAGTCAAATATTGTGCATTCTAAGCAGAGTCGGAATGGGTCTTAAAACCGGCCCGGGCATTCTTCACCTAGACCGGCCCATTATTCATTGATATGTTATACTTACATAGTGATCGCCATCCTGGGGCAGCTGGGTCTAAGGGGAGAGGGTACGTGTCCCCTCCCCATTGAAATTTATTTGAAGTTAAGGAATGCCTAGATGCAAAATGGTGCTATATTTCTCAATTTTGTAGGTTACAATAATCCTTTAAAAAAAGACCCAAAAATAATTTTCCTTAAGCAACACTTGATTAAACTGAGAAAGTTAAAAACGTTAACAAAAATAGACAAAAATATATGTTTTAGACTGGATTTTATTTATTTTTCAAGCATTATGTGACAACATGTTTGAAAAAAAAATGAGAGAAAACCTAAATAAAATCCATTACCACGGACGGGTTGCCAATAACACGTTCTTTTGTTACGAACAAAATGACTATAACATGGTGATTTCATGAGCTCATTCCCACAGTTAAAAAATATATTTCTACACAGCCCGTCTGTATTTTATGAACTACTGTAAAAATGGGCTGTAATTTTTACCAGGCTCCCGTGTGGCCAGTCCGCCACTGATTCTAAAGCATTGAGACTGTAGATTAGGTCTACGTACCGCACGCTACTAATTGTGTCAATTACTTATTTAGGAATCACAAATGATTTTCGAGTTGGTTAGCATCATGTTTGATCTCTAGAGTACGGCAAAATATGTCACCAAAAACAGAACTAAAATTGTTCGATACAGGTGCCAAAACGCCTACAGTGAAATTACAACCTTCCTTACCGGTTTCGAACCTCTGGACATACAATCAGCGTCCATAGCCTAGTTGGTGGTGTCCTTGTACAAAGTGGGAGGCCCGGGTTCGAAACCCGGTGGAGGCTGGAAGTTTTTTCACTGTTCTTGATTTTCCAACTCATTA
>JAIPMN010018704.1:0-13525 GCA_020650975.1 Apostichopus californicus
AAAGTAAGTTGGCCTGACGTTTCGATCCTGCTAGGATCGAAACGTCAGGCCAACTTACTCTTACACATTCTTTTTCATATCAAATTATATATTTCGAAATCAGCTAACGAAATAACGAATATTTTATTTACGGGCGATATTCTTTTCACTTTATTTACGTTGGAGTTGCAACACTGATAATGGTTTTAATAGCAGTTGTAAAAGCTGTCCCTAACTTTATCTTTTTTCATTTCGTAGCCAATGGCTACTATTTTTCCCCTTCTGTAGTCTGTACAGCACTGTCATTAGCCTAACTGTGTTGTGGCAGGATTGCAATATTGCGACTCCTCGTTATAATCGTACAGCGCCCCATTTATGTATTACAGTGTTCTTTACTTGCTCCATTAATCTTTACTGTGAAAAGTTAAGTCGTTCATTTACATCTTTGATTGTATTGGCCTAGAAGTTGGTAATCATGCATAACACTAAATCATACATTAGACCATTTCCACGAAAATGTTGAAATAATCGGTAATCGGCATCGGCCGATTGTTTCAGGAATTAATCGGTAATCGGTAAAACCGATTGTCATACAATCGGTCGAACACTATTTTACATGTTCACATGACAGCCTATAGTGAACCCTAAATGATATTTGACCTTCATTCCCCGATGGTTGAAAGTAGCCCAACATCCAACGAACATTGTGTCCAAGTTTCATTCTGTTCCAGAGCACTTAAACAGTTGTACAAACAATGGTGAACAGCCATGATAGATACATATGGCTGCAAAGACAATGAATACCAGGCCAAATTATTAAACAAAAGTACATCAAAATTATATCAAATGCAAATCTCAAATCCAATTCTGGAGAAACTAGTTCTTTTTGAAAGGAGAGCTCTGGCTTCCCATTCACATACAAGTTAAGCTTTGGGTATAAAACAGTTTAGCTTTGTGACAGCTGAAGGTTTCAAAGAAGAGGGGACATCTTAAAATGATGAGATTTATGTAATACTGATTCCCCTGGTACAATTACTCATCATTTTCTATGGAACAATGCTAAAGAGAGAGTGTTCATTGGAAGCTAAGTGCAACTGTTCACAAAGGAAGCATCATCCTTTTGTTCAGCTGCTTATTTCATGATAAGCAGCTTAGTTGGTAATTCACACTGACTGTGGATGTATCATCTTATTGTCTCCATATACAGTGGGGGGGACCACCATCATCAAATAGTTACAGTTCCAATGTAAGGAGGCAAGAACTGATATTGAAAGAGTGAACTAAAGTTGGTTTGGTTTCATGGTTAGGTTTTATCTTGGCTGTCTTATCTTGAAAAGAGAGAATCCAAGACTTACTTTGAAAAGGACACAACATTATGCATATTCTTTCATGTGTATATTTAGAGAGAAAAAATCAGTCCAAGACTTATATCCTGAAAGGTATGCACTGATACAACGATAAGGAATGGGGATAGCACAAGCTAGGATACATCTCTCAAGAGGCCCTGCTTTCTATAGTTGTACCAATTTTACTTTTTTTTTTAGCTGTATTTAAAGCTATTATCCTATTAGGAAATGTGAGGTAATGATATGTATCTTTCTTCTTGATTCCCCAGGTTTTTGACCTGAGAATGGGATTAAAATTTAGCATACATAATCAATCCATCCACCTAGCCTAAGCAGTACAACTATACAGCACCCCGCAATTTTGGAACCTCAACTTGCCTCCTGAGGCACGATCATCAAACAAACCATTCTATCACCACCAAAGACAGCGCCTCCACAAAAGGATGGAGGCTCTGTGGACTTGAAGTTCAGTGGACTTGAATATATTTCGTGAAGTAATCACACATTGCGACTTCAGCTACACCACAGGATGGAAAACTCAGTGGACATTCTTATGAAAACTCCCGCATGACGTTGCATCATTCTCAACATAAAAGTCAGGGCTAATGTACATGGTTCAGTGCAACTGTGCTTAGATAGTAGATGTTTTCAGGAAGGCATTTCCAACAATGACAAGGTGTTCTCCTGTTACTAGGCATAATGGCCCAGAATTAAATAGGCTACCATAACATAAGAGTAACCTTTCTCCTTGGCTTTAGTTAGGCCTATGTCAAGTAACAGTAACACTAACAAGTAACAGTAACACAGGTTTACTTTAGGCCATAGGTCCACATCAACAATAGACTGAAGTAGCTAGCCAGTTGCAGAATATTCTTGCATCATGCCCAAAGGCCAAACAATTTACTCTTAAATTGACTAACTAACCTGAGCCGAACTTTGGAGCTTAGGCTGACGTTAGGCCTCATTCCAGTTGAAATAGCAACGACAGGCCTAGTGTTACACTACACATGCGACAGTAATGATAGGAAAGAAGGACGCTTTATGCGAGCAACCGTCGTTAACGCACTCTACTTAAGTTAGGGTAATGATTATTAATAATGATCCTGTGATTAACTTACCTCGCTATATTGTACCCCGAATTTGTGCTTCGGCTGTGTTTATTTGGGGCTTACTTTTCAGAAACTTCAATCTCCTTTGAGTACCAAGTATGGAATTCCACTCCGATGTTTACAAACAGCAGGTGTCAGGCCATTAATTTTAACGTTCAGTTTCTACGTATACAATATGAAATAACGATCCTCTACATTGACACTGGATTCCAAAATATACACTAAATAAGCACGCCAGTAGAGCAGTCGTTCTGGAACAGGTCACGTCACGTAAGAATACTTATAAGATGAACGCTCGAAAAGGAGATGTTCACATTTTCCGAACAATGTTTTTACACTTATGTATAGTTTAAACTAAAAAGAAAGTTTACGCTATACAGCAAGACGGTAGAGCATTCGTTCTGGAACACGTAACGTCACAAAAGACAGAATATCCAGAATCCTACCCCCTCCATACATTTTTCAAACTTTGCACATTCACTGGAAGTTTAAAGGTATACTGTTAGTTTTAATGTCTTTATACGGCAGGGGATGTCGGTGAAGTATACAGAGGCGACCTCGTAAGTTAAGAAATGCGGGCGTAAAGTTGGTGTCAGACTAGAACTTCCGTCTCAAAATAGAGAAACCGGCTGCGCATGCTTATTTACCGTAACCGCCTTCCACCCTTTTATCCTTGGTCATGCTCATCATATAGGGAGAAATGCGGGCCAAAACCCTCGTCGAAAATGCCAGTTCAAGTTTTAAAAAATTGAATATATCAAGAAAATTCGGGGGTGTCCCCTCCCCTTTTGAATTTGGTTGGAATCCTGGTGATGCCTACATGTAAAATGGTGGCACTTAGAAAGGCTTTTGTCACCCACAATTTTCTGAGAAATATGCATTTTTTTGTGTGTAACATCAATAAATTGAATATTAGGTGATAATTAATTCTTTACCGTGGCATGAAAATGTTCGCTGCTCGCCCCAATGAAAAGAAATATAGGCTAATTTGAGGTTCAAATGATGCTGTAAAGGAGGTTTTATACTCTATTAATGTATCTCTTTTTCAGGTCAATCAGAATCTACATGCAATAGAATCGGTTCAGAGTCAAATCCAAATGTCAAAAAATGAAACAACATTCCATGACAAATGAGAAACATCATCCATAATTCACTCCCACCCCAGACTGGGTTGTTGTTATCATATAAAAACATTTAATTCTCGAGTTCTTTTGCCATAAATTATGCATTTATACACTGTAGGATGATATAATTACTTCGTCGAAATTATTCCAGTATGCAGTATGTACAGGTGTTGGTAGACTCCGCCCATGAGACTCAAGGATTTAATTGCCACCAGTGTGATCCTTTTTGTATAGCCAGCTGCTAAAAGACAGTCTGTTTTGCGTGGGATGAATGCTAAAGAAATGATGGTTGCTAAGTCAAAATTTGATGCAATTTTTTTTTATGTATACTTGACAATTACAATGCGGGTTTTTCGGACGCTTGCGCGGGTCAGCGGGTTTGGGTGTTAGAATGCGGGTCCAACCCGCGAAATGCGGGTCAGTTGGGAGCTCTGATACTTCGCATACTTCGAAGTAGTACTGACCCTGATCTAACAACATACTTTCCGTCATCGAGTATTATTGATGAACTTGTATAAACTTAACCAACCCCAGCTGGTAGTAAAGTCGACCTTTTATTGATTCTATGACATATTTCACAATTCAAAACTTAGCCCTCGTTAGTTGGGATCACTTACCTCAGTTTTGACCGATTGTACACATTCTTTGGAATCTTAACCATTGTCCACGGCTAAATTATCTTTGCGTTGATCAATACTTGGCTCAGCTCCCGCCAACCCCAATCATTTCATGAACTGTACGAAAGCCCAAGATTAAGCCTGTTGGAGGCTAACAGGGAGATCTGAACCTTGACAGTGGTTCCCGTAGAATTATGACGAACAACATCCAGGCACGGATCAATAATAAATCAATAATAAATCTATAATAAATCTATAATATAGAGCTAATTATCAAACTAATTTCAAAGCCTATGTGCCTCAGAATGTACCATTTCAATTCTCATTCCATGTTTACGGAGGAAGATGCTACCCCTACATGTGAGTCGGATTCCATGACCCCAATCCTACTTAAAATCCTGGATCCGACCCTGACAATTCCCGTCGGTCGGTTGTCATATTCTATTTGAATACACACTAAAAGTGCCTTTTTAGGCAACAGGTAGAAACCGTGTGTAGTCTTTGCGGTAATACGCGTACGTAGTATATCCGTTATCATGGCGTCACAAGCAATACGGAAACCTATACACGCCTTTCAGTTAAGAAGTGAATAGCATATTCCAGATACTTCGTCCTATTGTGATGAATATCGACAATAAATGTCATTGGCTTCCGTAGACCAATAATACTTTTATGACGCGTCCACAGAAATTTCTGGTGAGTGTAGCTGAGAAATTGTGATTTCTACGGAAGCACTGAAAGGCCAGACGACTTTCAGTTTTGTCTTAAATTCACAAATTATAAAAGGCTTTAATTCTCACTTTATAGACATAAACGTTAATTTAACACTTCATAGGCATAAACGTTAAATTCACACATCATGACCTTTAAATTCACACTTTATAATTCTTAAATTCACACTTTAATATCCTTAAATCCATACTTATATTTATATTTATAAAGCATGAATTTAACTTAATTATAAAGAGTGAATTTAACGATTTTAAAAAGAGAATTTGACACTTTTAAAGTGTGAATTTAAGGTTAATAAAGTGTGAATTTTACGTTTATAAAGTGTGAATTTGCGACCAAAATTAATGTAATTTTACCTTTCAATGCTTCCGTAGATTTCAATGGCGTAGGACCCAAACTAGAGTCTTATTTAGGGGCAGCATATAGAAATTAAATATCTTTAGATTATAAATCCGCCGGAGGACGACAGATTGAGATTACATTGGACAATTTTTTGAACAAAACCATAAGGTCTCTTTCACGACATGTGCGACCCTATCTGGGGATTTTTTAAAGTCGGGGAAGAAGGCGTTAACACTTAAAAACCTGGTTTGTACTAGTCTTAACAATAATCATGCATTAGACTATTTACCATTTTGACCTCTAAACTTTTATTGGTATTTTATATTAATAATGCATATCAATATTCCAATAATTCATATAACGGCGTATGTTTACGGAGTCTCAGAGTGGGCATATGGGTTTTTTCATCAATATAATCTAGTTACGGATTGATTCCAAAGCAAGTAGACTCAGGAGGTTGACGAGGTCCTTGTAAATTAGGTTGCCTTGTGTAAATTACATGTCGGCACCCTTTCCGACCCATCGATCCTTCCAATTTTCCCATATCTCACGAATAAGTGTTTGCTGTCACTTGAAACAGAAATTTAGTCACTGACGCTTTCCAAACTATATCCGTCCCTTACACTGCAGGGCTCGCAATTCGGATACCGGAACAAGCAACAACAAAAGGATCGATAAACAGTTTTTCCAATGGAATCTGACAATAAACTTCGATGTATGCGTGCTATACTAACCGTCTCGATCCATGTGCAATGAATTGAAACTAATTCAAGCGATGTACAGGTTAATCATCAATGGCCAGTGTATATGTCTATTGTGTGATTCTTAGACTAATGTTAGGAATTCATTGGTCGCAACTAACAGACTAATTATAGCCTGGCCGCAAATCACTATGCTTTTTAAGAAAAGTCACCCACAAGAACCTGGACACGAAAACCAAACTACCGAACGACTGATCCGCTCTCAACCCCAGTCCCCTTGCATCGAGACTGTGACTGTGTGATCATCGTCGGGTGTGTATCACCATTCCCCTCGAAAGGGAACGATACTACACATGATCTTAGTCGTCAAGGGAAGAGTTGGCAAAGCCAGCCTCCGTCTAGAATGCGATGTACATTGACATTTCATGTGACTATAATGTTAACACGTACAGTTAGGACATGACGCCTGGCCTATTATTCCTTGTCAAAACGCCGCAAACGTGTTCATGCATCATTCGGTAAAATATATATGATTGCCAACAGATCACCAAAATTCTCTTAAATTCTCGATTTTTCATCCACGCGAAGATGACAGTATAAGAAGTATATATGTTTCGTACCGTGAACGTGACTAGTGCTGCTGTGAGTCTCGGTTCAGGCCTCGTGATAAGAATATGGAGTGAAGTAGGCTACAAACGGCCATGCTTATCACGCTTAATATCGAACCGGTTTATCATAACAATGACGAAGAATTAGAGATGTATGAAAATAAGGCTAGGAGGAAATGTCATTTTGCCCATCGCATGTAACAAATACCAACCGGCATGTTGGAAAACTCTTTATTTGTATTAACATAGTTCTTTCGATAGTAGACAGACGCTTTCGGCACCAGATTGCTTGCTGTGGCGTGAAAGTCGTACGCTCGACAGTAAGCGCGCGCAGAGAACCACCTCAAGGGACACGACATGCGTGTATCGCGCCTCGGCACGGCAGTGAACGCGTTATTTGCACCACGCATAAAGAAATGCTTTATGCAAAACACCGCGTAAGCTGTATGAGTGTAATACACTGAGCATGATCGATCAACGAATACGACAACAGATGGAATGTATGACTGTGGTATTGTGCGAAAATGAATGAAAATTCAGGAGCAGTAAATACAACAGTATTTGAGAAATCTGTTGAAACCATCGTGGCAGACGACAGAAGTAGGCCTAATGATGATCTAGGTCAAGGAGCGTTAAATCTGTTCGATCATCTCAACGAAAACGTCGCGGAATTGGGCAATACCAAACTAATCTCTACGCATGAAAACATCGCCCCTATTGAAAGAAGTACTCAAAAATCGAATTCCTCTGTGGAAGAAGATATTACGATCGGCGCAGTCCACAGAGGAAACGTAAACGAGATCAGTAGTGATATCCAAAGGACGATCAATGCTCTACAAGTTGACACTGCGGGATCAGATCATGATGGTTGTGAAGAAACAGCCAAAGATAGCGGAGCTTTGTGCGATGAAGAAAGTGCCTCATCATCTAAGAGCAACAGGTAGGCGTTCATCACAGAAGGCTAAACAAACCTTACCACAATAACAGAACACGGGTCCTGCAGGCTATATATTCACTGGATAGTAGGCCTAGATGATACGGTGGCCCAGATAGGACATGGACGAAATTTTGACTATCCATGTCAAAATTTCGAAATTATGGTCGAAATTTCGAGAGACAAACCTTAACATTATACGTATTAAGAGAGATAACCTATATGGAAATGGAAATTAGGTTATCATTATTTATTCGCTTGGGTAATCATTTTGTTAAAACAAAGGATCCAAATTTATTCTTGACTGGCGCCAAGAAAGGAAAGTCCATTGCACGGGCCATTGCACTTTTTCTATAGTACAAGTTTCCTTTGCTTTTTCTATGGCAAATGAAATAAATTGGACTGAATTGAAATATGCTATGATGGAACTTATATATATATCGTTCATTCAATATTCATTTTTTGTAACCGTTTTCAAAGTAAGCTTGAATGGAACAGATTTAGATCTGATGTTTCAATTGACAATTCTATAATTGAATCAATGTTCATCAGCCAAAATGTCGAAGATATTGGACCCGAAACTGATACAGTTGGGATACCGAGTGAGTCGGCCAGCACTGCAGTGAATAAATCATGTAAAGAAAAGGAACAAGGTAAGAAACTTAATAAAAAGGTGAAAAGGAAACCATGACTAGATACTTTATGCTTTTGTATAAGGATAACCAAGAAGAGGCGGCGGAGGCAAGGGGTATGGCATGGTATAACATTAATGGCGGTTTGGACCAAGACATTGTAGCTATTTTTATTTCTTATTCGATAAAGTATATGCCGTGTTTTGAAGAGGAATATAAGTCATCCGTATAAAAAAAAAGGACAACATTTGAAAGTGGGTAAATGCCTGGCAGGCAGATGAGCAGATTCCGGACTAAACCAGGAGTCTAGGGGAGAAGTTGTGGAACGATATATATAGTCTAAAACTTAGTTAAACCTTAGTCGACGAGCGAGTTCTATGAATGTATGTATGTTTTTTTAATTGAAATATAACTGAACACTTATATCAAATAGTAATTGTTTAAGAATTACATTCATCTCATAAAAAAAAAACTTCAAACTATTTTGGTCTCTGGAAAGTAACATTCTGAATTGTTCTGTAGTTTCTACATTGTAAATGGAACTTCTCTTTTCTCTCTCTCTCAGATAATACGAAGATAACCGAGATAACTCCCTCTACAGGACTGCTTGAAGCTAAAACCGAGAGCCTGCACTCAATACTTAAACATTCTACACATACTGATTCGGAGAGTAGGTGAGTGTATACATTCCTTACATAAAATAATGTGGGCTAAGATCAGATGTATGTACCGTATGTTCTTAAAGCTCTTTCCATAAAGAGTAGTATAAGTGGCAAAACGCATGTTAGACATATATGTGACTAGGTATAGAAGTACCGAACGTGTGCGATGTATCGTCACATGTAGGCCTATATCCTCACAGAATGGTGAAGCTGAAAAGGAATCAACAAATAGGCCGGACATAGTGACTATAGAATAAACTGAATTGTACGTTTTATTGATGGGATCAACTGTGAATTTAAGAGTTTTCATGTCTTCTTGTTCCCATGGCAACGCTACCTTACATTCACACCGTGTATAACGCATGTAGTCTGCATCAGACATTATCTAACATCGCGGGAAAGAGTCCACTGAGGACCCTTATGATGAGACTGAAACAGCCAAAGGTTGGAGAGGAGGAAAGTACAGACAGGCAAAAGAGTAAGTAACAGCTTTTCAAATATGAATATGAAAGGAGAATGTAAAGTGACTCTAATTGCAGGATTTATTGACAGGAGGCTCTATTGACCTATTTTGCTGGTCCGTGATTTCCAGACGATTCTTGAATTACAAAGTATGCATTAGTGCCTAGGAGTGAATACTTCGTCGTTTATGCAAAACGACATATAAAAGAAATAATCTTCTTCGACAATTTCATGTCAGCAACTCTACTTTTATTGAAGAAATTTATGAGAACAACCACTTTAACTCTCCGTAGATCCAATAAAAAATGCTCTTATTTTCTTTCGCAGAGAAGGTCAGGTGGGGTGATGACAGCAACCAGACAAAGGTAATTATACGGTACTGTTGTATTGATGAATCTTTTTTTACTGTGAGGAATATCTGCTTAATCTATAAGATTACGGAGGATATTAGTCAATGGAGGAAAGATATTCAGACCTATAAGCTCACTTTGGTATAAGTCGGATATTCAAAGCAATTACTAGTGCCGTTTTTTGCCCAATATTAAAAAGTCGGAATTCGAAGAATGACAATTCCTACCTCAAACGTTACTCTACATTCACAGTCTTAATGTGATCTCCATCTCATTTTAAAGTAAATAACTTTACATACTAGCACGAGAGTACGTTCCATCTAGTTGAATAGAAATGAGAGCCGTTTTCAACATTAAGCAGAAATCAGAATCCTGTCTCTTTAATTTTCACAGATTTCTTCTGCCTCCGAACCCAGAAAGAAACCAATCAGTGCAGGTAAGGTTGTTTTTGCAGGTTTAGAGGAAGATGTGTCATCTTCGTCATCATGGTAAAGTTTATCAGACTGGGATTAAGCCTGAAGGGTTCGGTTCCAATAGACAAACCTATGGGTGACACATTATTTACATTTTGTATTCATCAATGAATATTAGTTAACCAGTAGAAGGCACATTTTTCCCTGTCCCTTGACCATTCTCTCTTGACAGCCTCGCCATTAATTTACAATACTTTGCAGTCCCTAGCATAATATTCCTTTTCTTTTCAGTTAATTTCGGTGGTCTTGCCAGGACTGTGACGACAATCACAGGACTAAAAAGATGGAAACTCAAGACGAAAGACACTCAAAATCCATTTGAAAAGGTAAATTATCAAAAGTATGTCAAACATACTTAACCCTGGACTTTGCTTCCCCCAGAGAGCTGCATAGAGGCAGGAATGGCCCAGGGGGAAATTATGTCACTGAGCCCCAGTTTTGCACCCTCCATACATTTTCCCGTTCCCCTTAATAGTTTCCCGGCCCCATGGATTCTTTAATCTTCCTGACCCCCTCTCGCTAGGCCTGTTCTCTTACCTACATGCCTTGTTTCAATCTTCCTCTCAGTATCATGGTCATCTAAGGGTTGTTCAGGAACATCTGAGGCAGGAGAAAACTGAAACCCCTCTCGCCATCAGGAACGAGATGAAGACTGAAGTACTACCAATCTTGGCAAATGTTGTCAAAGGTATTTACCACGATTTTGATAGTCTTCTTTGGTGTAAGGTGGTGGGGGGGGGGGGTCGAGGGTGTTGCCAGTTTGGGTGTTAACAAGTGGGCAAAGGACCAGAAATAAATATTTTGTATGTCATTCAAGATCAATTCCTGTTAGCTGTATTTTGCCATTGCTGCTATTAATAATGACTCGTGAAGGCTTCACGTTTGTTCCAAAAATAATCTTTCCTTGAAGCCTTTTGCAAAATCCTTCCATATCGTCACCATAATTGAACTAGATATATTTTGATTTTATTCCTATACAGCTTACAAAAAGGAACTGGTTGGGAAGCACCGATTATTGAGAGAGGCCAATTTTAAATATGAGAAGCTCAAATCTGAAGTGCATGATAGTTTTCTGTAGGAATTACCGAAGAACTAGCAGGAAAACTTAGTCCTCTTTGGCAGAAAGTATCATAGCGTTTTTTTTGGTAATTTTTTCCATGGTGCAAGCAGAACTGTGCAACTGTGGAAATTAACAAAAGGAGGGGAGGATTAAGGGGGGGGGGAGAGGGAGGGGTGGGGTAATGATTAGATACAGTTGTTAAATTACTCGAGTTGTATCTATACGAAAGTGTCCAGTGGTATATTAAGGTTTGATGACGCCCCTGTACTTAAGCTATCGGGAAGATTACCTCCTTTCTGTTTAGAAGACTTTTGCCCACTATTGTATCACATTCTACGTTAAGCAATGTGTGGGATTCTAAGTATGAAACAAAAACAGTATCATTTAACATTTCTTGATCATCATTCTTTGCTCCATGTATTACCATGCATATTGTAAAAGGAAGAAGTATAGCAAAAACATTAAAACATCAAATTACTCACAAGGATGGAATGCAAATTATTCTACAGAAAGTCACAGATGAGCAATACAATTCAGGCCCATTACATTATAAAAATAATAAATTATTAAATATTACTGACAATACTTGCCTTATACAAGCTATGATGATATTATTATCATTATTATGTTTAACATGCATCATCATTAATTTTCTACACTGAAAAAGCATTTTAGAGTAACTGGTTGCATTTCAATATTAAAATGATGCAAGCCTTGTATACATTCCTTAAGATCTAGGCCATGCAATAATAGTTCAATTGCAATAATTACTTCAGCCTAATTTACTGACGAATAATGCAGAGACCAGGAAAGTCAGATATGCAGATGTTATGGGGGAAGTTTGAGGATTATATGAGTTTGTAGAAAACATTAAATGTTACAAACTGCAATTTCTGAAAATTTCCAACTTCTCTCAGATTTTCATGAATATCTTCTTGTAAGATTCTTAGATGTCATCACAATATTAGCAATGTTTGTCTAGGACTCTAGGTACATACCTTTCAAAGTTACTTCAGCAGAAACAAACGACGTTGGGAAAAGTTGGCTCATACAAGAGTGTTCTTTCATGTTCAATGGAAATCAATTTTGTTTCATCTTGCGAGGGACACATCATATATCTTGTATATATTAAATAGTCCAAAACAGTATCCCATTGCAGCATGTTACTTGAACCACGCTGTCATCCTCATTCCCCGCCTACAGATTTCTATTTTTACAAGCAAAATATCGTAATGATACAGCTTTATTGAATTTGCTATCAATCTCAGGTTACACATATCAACTGCTCTTATGAAAAGCGACTTTTATTGCGCCTTACGCCTAACCCAAAATGAGCTGCTTTTGATTACCTCTCAATGTGAAGTCTGGGCTTAACAGACATTTGACTTTTCTTACTTGTGACCGCTTAGTGGTCTCAAAATGACTGCTTACAAAAACGAGTTTATAACTTATGCAATGGCTTGCACACAACTCTTTTTGGTGAACACAACATGATATGTCCATTAAGACACATCTGGCATTCCTCAAAGAAAATATGTGATTGCTCAGTTGTGTATTATGATCACAATATTCAGTCAATTCTTGAAATCATTTACACTAGCAGTGGCATGAATGACTGCTTTAAGCATTCACAATGGCTCATTCAGAATCAATGATGCATAAAATCATTTACAAAATTGAAGAATCAAACACGCAGACTCTTGACTTGAGCCTCAGACAATTGAGAAAAGCTGTAACTCACAGGCAGAAATATTCACCAATTATTTTAACAAACATCACATGAGTAGCTAGTTCACAACCTTATCCTTGTCTACCATCCTGCTCAGAATCAACTTTAAGTGACTACCTCACACAACTACGGCAAAATTGGAATTAACTTTATAAGAAATCTTGGTGACCTGACCAAACAGTTTTATGTCAAGGTGATCCTCAAGCCAACGATCCCAAGAATCTTCAACAACGATTTATCCTTCCGTGGCTTCTGCAAGTTAACCGTGGACTTCACATTTCATCCATTTCTTCATCCAGTTGTACAGGAAAGTCTCCAACTGTAACATTCTGAGGTTTGACAAAGCCGCCATACTTTTCTTCGCAGGTAAAATACCTCTTCCCTTTAACACTGGAAAATGAAGTGAAATGAAGAAGAGTTAGATGAGAGACTGCCCATGAGGAGAGTCTACAGGAGATACATAAATATAGATATGAATAATAAAACTTGTACTAATTAATGGTGTGATAAGTGCATAAGTCACGCAGCGTTACACCAAATTGAGACTTCATTGAAACTTAGGAAGGAAACCGGGATTGTTGCTGTACCACAAGTAATATATATATATATATGTATATATGTATATATGTATATATGTATATATATGTATATATGTATATATGTAT
>JAIPMN010018710.1:0-12298 GCA_020650975.1 Apostichopus californicus
GTGGTTTAAGTGCATTGTAATGTAGACTTTTGGAAAAGTACCGTTAAGCAATTCATCTGGCTGAGAAATGTGCTAGTAGTTGCTAAGTTGGCTATATTATGATGAAGTCCACAGACAAGGCTGGAGGCACATTTATCAAACAATATGTTCTACTCTCAAGACTTTTCATGAGGGAAGAAATTATAGAGGACTAATTCAACCTGCTCCTTTAACGTTTACATGCAACTCAACTTTAGGTCAATAAAACTTACAAGAGCAGTCATTTTAAAGTTGTCATTGGTGAACACATACCATCTCTTTCAACTTATACATATGTACTTCAATTCATCAAGGAATATTACTCTGATTAACCTACCTGTCTCCTCTGTATCGCTGCACTCTGCCTTCTGGCTTTCATCAAGGTATACTTCTCCATCTCGTATCAACCACCCTACTCCTCCTACTAGTTGGATAAATGGGTTAGTTTCGTCCAAGACATCTTCCTCGGATAAATAACTGTAAAACACAGCAAGGAGAAAAAGGAGGCTTTTAATATTTATTTTAATAATTATTACAAAAGATTCTTCTTCTTTGATAGTAAGATACAACATAAGAAGACTAACATTACACTAGAATGCTTGAGCAACATATTTAAGAATTGAGGAAAGAGAGATTATAAGAACTAATAGGAGATGTTTGCAGATCTGCCAGCAATCTAAAATGTACAACTGAACATACAAACGATTGTTCTGAAAAAATCACCAAATGAGAGTTTCATGATTCTGTAATGTTCTTAATTACCAATGTTTCATTTCATTGTATAGGATATGTGTTTTTGAATCCTCCTCCCCCTTCCCTTATTCCCAAGTATAGAAATGATAGCACCATACCCAAACACAAGCGTTCCATCCCTACGTATGCCGAAATGAGCATTCTGGACTCCGTGGCTATTCCGTACCAGCCTTCCATTTGATACGATGTTACCCAAACAGTCGCCTGTGTGTGTGTTAAAGAATCCGCCGTTTACTGCCAATAGGCAGTTGTGTTTAGCTGCCACTTCAACCGCCGTGGTCCTTGCACTCATTTTGCATCCTCCATCTCGTAGGGGTTCCAAAACTGAAACAGTTTGTGCTGGATTATTTATAAATGCAATGTGACCTGAATTGGTTTCTGTTTGACCCCATTCACCCTCAAATTCATCGATAAAGTTCAAGATTTGGGTGATTGGGAGGGTCACGGTAGAGGACAGAAGACCCTGCCCAGCCTGAGTCTGATGGGTCACGTTTCCATATTTGGTTGGTTGGCAGTCACGAACATAGCGATGGGAATGAGCAGAAGGTTGTCTTTTTTCAAAGTAGTCGGTCAGGTCTCTGCCGTGGTCAAAGAAAACAGAACTTGAATGTTGAAGTCAATGTATCTTGTTTGTAAGTAATAGAATAGAAGGATATCTTGCCCCCCCCCCCGCCCTTTGAACACCACCCATCTCCCTCCTACCACTTCATGATGTGAACAAAAGCCTAAAGATTAAATTGAATTCTTAACTTCAATGAAAACAAGAACAACAACACCAAGGACAAGAACAACTACAGCCACCCAAATAGCAATAACAATATTAGCAAAAACAACTACAACAATCATATTTTTTGCCACATTGCTAAACTCATATAACAGATTCTATTTTGAAAAACAAGGCCAGAAACAATATTTTGGGGTAAATATTCTAATGCAAGTCAGAGAACTCCCAGTAGATGTTCATAAAATATCTTTAGTTGAAATACCAGATCTGTACGTGAGTATACCGTTGTTTGCTACCCAGCTGTGGGACACAACTTTGTGTCACTAGAAGGAATGGTTATTAACAATAACACATTCATTCATTAACACTTACAGTTGATGACTAAAACAAATAAAGTCATGGTACACCTGAGTGGGTTAAATACACTGCACCTACATGTCATCTTCCAGTACTGAGTAGACAAACTGGGTCATGAGGAGGTAAATAAAGCAGAAAATCAGGTAGCGCCATTCTGAAAGAACCATCACGGGTCATTTTACTTTTATAAACTCCTGTTGAGCAATCAAGTTGCTTTTCTGTGAAAAAAAAAGAACAACACAAGGTTGAGAAAGGATCTTTTATTTCTATAACATGATGCTAGGGTCACAAACATGAAACACAGGTCAAACATAACTTATCTCTGTTTGTAAAACAATCACATGATACTGGAATGTGTAATACCTTCTTGGGATTGAATTGGTAAAATATATTTCAAATTCAAATTCTGATGATAGATTCCTCTACCCATCGCCCTCCGGATGCCGAAACAGTACACTAGTATCAGTACAATATGTACATGTCACATGACATGAAATTTTGTACGTAATTTTATTAAATGTAATTTTATTAAATAGGACTAACGTTTGGCCAGGCCTATACTATAGCCTAGGCCCTACAAAAGTACTAACGTTTGAGTGCGAATAGCTTCTAGCTTATCAATTTGAGATATTACCATGAAACATGAGTTTAAGCTTGAATCTGCTGATCACCCATTAAATAGCTCACCTATTGAATTTGCTTTCAATAAATCTGAGAACGATACTAGACTTATTCTAGTACTTAGTCGTGGTAAGTGGAACTGCAAAACATATGTAAATAATGCAGTGTGATCCTGACTTGTATTTCTATGTGTGTGATGTATCACTTCGTGGAACCGATACGTTACGAGGGAGTGAGTCATGTGACACGACCAACACTTTATCTGCAATTTAGTTCTGTAAAATATACATACCAGAATGATTCTGTGAAGCTATATTTCTAAACTTTTGAATTCTGTGATTCTTAATAAACAATAGCCCCATTATGATGAAAACTGAAGAACCATGCTCTTTGTTTGGGACATAATAGGCGTAAATCCAGGGGCATGTAGTGTACAAGAGTAGGGACCCGAAGCTACTCAAAACTATACATTGGCCAACAGGTGATTGTAAGAGTCATTTACAAGTATCGAAAGTTTGAACACAACTTTCATGGTCATATGAGGAAGATGTCAACCATCGGTATGAGTGAGGGTAGTTTTTACCTAGGGAAAAACCAATTAGATTATAGAGACCATGTCACCTCAACGACATATCGAATAAGTCAGTGGGTCATTTATATGGAGCATGCCACCAATAAGGTCAACCTGAAGCGCGCAATACAGTAAGTACGCCAAATTTGAAACCTTTGATGTATGCAATATTAGTTAGGCTACTGCAGATTGTAGCCTGGAATACGTCTCGTAGAAATAACGAATCCAGTTGACATTCGTCGACTTGAAGTTGTACCAGTAATAGTATATAGTACTAGTAGACAAAAGAGTGCACCGTACGGTAATCTTGACTTAACTTTAGGCCTAGAACTGGCAAGTTTTACTCATTGGCTTTCTTCTGATCTAACGTTGCAAAATGTACAGTATAGGCAGATCTTTTCAGAGATTCAACATTAGGCCTAGCCTATCTCAGTGACAGATAATTAAGTCCTAAATACGGTTATAGCCTAATGTGTAAAACATGATTTGATTTGAATGGTTCAATTATTGATTCCCCCACCCCCCCCCCCCATCTCAATCATTTTTTCCCAAAAGGTTCCTTTGAGATTTATCTCAAATAAGATGAGTTGACATTCGTTTGAGTTGACATTCGTTTGCATATGACTTGAAGTTGTACTAGCACTAGCCTAGTTGTACTAGTAAGTAGACACAAGAGTGCACCGTACGGTACTCTTGACTAAACTTTAGGTCTAGAACTGGCAAGTTTTACTCATTGGCTTGATTCCTCAAAATATAACTTCTTTGAACATTGCAAAATGTATATAGGCCTATGCTAACCGTATTTTACAGATCTTTTTTAAGATTCAACACTAGGCCTAGCTTATCTCACTGACAGATAAGTCCTAAATACAATTATAACCCAATGTGTAAAAATTATTTTACTTGAATGGCTCTATAATTGATTTCCCTCCTCAATCTTTTTTTCTCAAAAGGTTCCTTTGAGATTTATCTCAAATAAGATGAGTTTTTCATCGGGAGAGGAAGCATTGAAATGAAATTAGATCATCAATTTTCATCAGATATCCTTCAATATGCTTGCTGTCAGAATTTTAGGAACATTGCCTTAAGTGAGTATATGTTTTTCATCTGCTATGTACATTTAGGTTCAATAGATCTTCTAGGCCTACAGTATTTCACCTTCACTTTGTTTCATGCAGTGAACATGTTTGAATATTGCATTTGTTTCAGTATTATAAAATGCTGATACAGAGTGATTGGAAAGATTCTAATTTTGATATTTTTGATATGTGTTGTATAAAGTATTATTGTACTTATTTTTCCTTTAAATAAATGTAAGCTAGCACTAAAACTTACATGCTTTTGACATATTGATTGTGTGTGCATTTATGTATCATTATATTTTGCAGATATTTTGTGCAAATACTTTGATCGAAAGGAGACTTTTGATACTCTTCCAACTGATTGCAAGCAAAGACTTTATGGTCAAACTTTACTATGGATTGTGAAAGGCTCAAAGTTTGCTCTCTTCAAAGAAGGTCTAACACTACTGAGATTACTTCAAGCAGCCCATCCCAATCTGTGCCGTGAAAAAGACTGGGAGAAACTGGAGCTTGGAATTAAATTAAAGGTACGGTATCGTATAGAATATATGGTAATTTTTCGTGTTCCCTAAATTCACATACTGTGTTATACAAGTAGAGCTGCACTGATAGACACTGTAGTTGCTGTGCTTGTTGTCAAATTTAATCCACTTTTTCAATCTCAAATTAAATATATACAAAGCCTTTACGAAAACAGTCAAAATTCCCACAGTGAAACTAAGCAATATCAAATTTGTATTTTGAGACACTGTCATGGATTATTTCACCCATTTAGCAGAATTATACAGTAAACTTTAGTGTATACGGATTAATGAAATCACATTGCTAAAGGATAGAACTAGACATCCAAGCCAAATCAGTGAGATCGTCATCACCACTAGCCTAAGTTAAGAGAACATTAATACACTTACTATCGTGAATTTACCATATACTTTACAGTGTTAACCTTTGTAAGAAATCACTGGTCTTGGTTTTTAAACAAAACTCTCATTTCAGTAGACATTGTATTGTACATATTGTAATGAACTGTTGGTCATTCTGTACAAGGACAAAAGCTTGGCAGTGTAAACTGTAAATAGAATGCTTTGCTGTTAATGACAGACAATCTTGACATCCCTACATATTTGTACTGAAGGGATGGTATCATTAAAAGTTCATACCAGGAGGTTCTCACATATGCTATGATTCTCAGAGTTTTAGGAATGTTAAATTAGACAATAATATGCCTTTGATCCAGAAAAATGCTGCAATGGTGGCAGTATACTTGTTGAATTTAAATATCAAATTATAACCATTATTTGACTTTGTAGCATATTTGCAGCTAATAATGCTATACAATGCTATATGGGCAAGTTACCCTGCAAATGCAAAGATGTATAGCAGTGTTGTACACAGGACCTATAGTACTGAGCTATAAAATTGAGAGACTTCAAAACCGGCTACACAAAATACACTAAAGTATTCCCTGATTTGTGGGCAATAATGACACATATAAGCAAAATACAATCAAATGTAGTTAGATGTGATATTATAGACCTGTTCTGGAGCTATCACCATCCTTTTGTTTTCTTTTGTAACCTTTGCTGGGTCTCACAACCAAAACCAGTATATACTTAGATGTATGTTATCATTGAAACTGTATTATATTGTCATGTCCAAAGTCAAAATTCCTTGTTCAAAAATCTGTCCTCAATTGTTTTATTTCATAAAATAAAGAATACTCAATCTCATACTTTGTTTACCTAATTAAATCATTTTTTTGTTTGTTTTTCTTTAAGATAATTCTTCAACAGATGCTGAGCGGATGTAGTACAAGTCAGTGTTTGGAAACTTTCCACAGATTCTTTCCTGAAATTAATGACATATCGGTAAGTAACAAATTGTGCAATTGGCAGCGTCGTATCCACTATCCATCTGCGTTAATGTGATACATTTGACTGTACTCTGCTTATGCAATCATTTAATTGGTCCTCTTTGCATTGTTATCTTTTGTCTGCATTTTCCTTGTAAGAGAAAGCAGACGAAACCATAGGAATCAAATGAATTGAAAATTGCTAATTAAATCAATGTTTTTATTCTTCTTCGTCCTTTCTTTAACAGAGTGAAGATGAGATACAAACAGACAGGAGCCTCCCATTTCTTCTTTGCCAGCTCATCAAACAACCATCCGAGAGGAACTCCATCAGTAACGATTCAAACTTTCAAACCGAGGTCGGAGCAAAGCTGATTCATACAATCACGCACCGTGTCAAACATTTAATTAAAAATCTGAAGTGGAAACTCCCTACTCCAAGATTCTCAAAGGTAAACTTTTTATGTTTGAATCTTTCATACTTACCAAACTTCCCAAAGAGGTTCATAATTTGTGATCATTCAAATTATTATTGTTTAGTTGAAATGTTTTTGATATATCCTCTTAAGTAAATGGTGTTTCATTATAACAGTTCTACCACTGTTTGTCTTATAGTGTCATTGAAACATGTGTGAAGAGATTTAACAGTTCCCAAGTACCAGGATGAAGGGAGCATGTTGTCAGATTATGGGATACGGAATGCAGTTCTTGCCCTGGGGTTGATTATAAACATTACGTTTTGAAACCTAGAATCAAAGCCTCACGACTAAAACAGAATGCACTGTGTAAAATAAAGTTAATTTCGTCATGGGCATATTCTCCCCTCTTAGTGGTAAAGAAAACAGCCAAGTTCAATCCCAGTTGCTTAATTTTCTAGCACATCAGACAAATCATTTTGACACCATCTACTTTGAGTACATACAATGCAGATCTTACCAAAGAGTCTGAAGGGACTGTAAAACTAAGTCCTTCAGCTGGAGAAGGAGTTGACTATTAGGGGATGTTATTAGAATTAAAAGCACACCCCAAAAGATATTATTGATGCGAATAGGTTTTATACTCCAGAGATCCAATCATTAGATAAGGTGAAACTAGGGTTCCCAGGGATACCTTAATAGCTGGTGAGCATTTCCAGGGTTGCTTTAAGGGTCTAAGGGACTTAAGAGAGTAAATATATATTTTCCATATGATTACATGATGATATTGAATATGATGGTTAAGACGTATAGCTTCCAACACAGTGTTCATTTCCAAAGCTTGCATTGGGTGTTCATTCCAATGGGTATCCATTCCAATGGGTGTTCATTCCAATGGGTGTTCATTCCACTGGGTGTTCATTCTAGTGGGTGTATACCAGTGGGTTGTTATTATTATCACTGCATTTGTGTTTCACACATGCTGAAAATGATGCTACATTTCTGACAATGTGTTTGGTTGCATATCTTGCAGGTCGTCAGGACTACATTATCAGAGGAAAAACGAAAAATCTATCATCTCCTGGAGGAAGGCAGTCTTAATAGCAAGCAGCTTCTAGTGTTCCTACAATTACGAACCGACATAGACGAAGACAAAATGTTTCAGACGGTACAGAGGCTGTTTGATGGTCGTGGGAGGGAAATGGAAGCTAGATCTGTCTGCAATCAAAGTGAAAAGCTACAGAGATCTCTCTCAGAGGAGGAGGGAGAGGAGGAGGAGGGAGAGGAGGAAGAGGAGGAGGATCATCAGTTGCAGGTGATGCACAAAACTTCAGGAAACAGGACTAAAAGGAAGGAAAGAGAAACTAAAGTTACTTGTGAAAGAAGTGCTATTAAATATGATGAAGTAACAGATGGTATACCTACATGCGCTCCCTCTTTGGAAGATGTGAAAGTTGAGAGTGGAAGTACGAGGAGGGAAGACAATAGATTTGTTTCTCCCATAATGCACTTGGAATCAAGTTATGTAAATCCTGACTCTGAGACAGATCTTATAAAATCTTGCATGGATTCAAAGCTGGTTGTAGTATTGAAGAAATTAAACCTTCCAGTCAGACATGCCACAGAGGTGGGAAGGAATGATACTGAATGTCCGTTACTATGCAGTGTGAGGTCATCAGAGTCACCTAGTGATAGGTCACTGGTGTTACTGGGTGAAAGTTCACCCATCTTGTTAGGGGAAAGATCACCACCTCTGTGGAGTGATGACTCGTCAATACCCTCAAGTGATAGGTCACCGCCACTTCCGAATGAAACACACTGTGTTGCGAATGAAGGCGTAGGGTCCTTCGATTCACCCAAGCGTTCCTGGGATAACACAAACAATTTGGAGTGGAAAGGTCGAATGAAGGGTGAGATTGCACAAGACGGGTCAAAGGTCAGAAGAGTTAGTGAATGTAGTTCAGATTCTGTAGAGTATTTTTGTAATTCAAGACTGAATTCAATTCAGGAACCAAAGTCAACAGTCTCCAAAGAAAACATTAACTTTGCCAAAGATATGCCCTTTAACCGGAAAGTATCTTTAGTAGAAGAAAGTAGTTTAAGGGACAGGAAGGATAGAAGCATCAATCCTTTATCTGACTTACAGAAAGAGAGGCAGATTTGTCGTGATATTAGAAATGTGACTCAAAATCCATCGGAAGAGAAGGAAGAGTCGGTGTGTTCCTCTGGGTCGAAATGTGACTCTGAAAATCATCGAAGGGGCAGCAAGGAACCGTTTGTCGTAAGATCGTTTTATTCTCAGTCGTTGGGTCAGTTGGAGAATTATAAATGGAGATCTGACCACAGGAGTAATAAGAGGAAACACAGCATCAAGTCATCCAACGTCCACCGCCTCTCAAGGAGCAACTATCATTCGTTGGCCACAGATGATGGATTAGGCGCCGGTGTCCAGCAAATCAGAAACAAAATGTCAAGGAATGGAGCTTACACCTTACCATGTGGGAATTGGAAAAGATCAAATGCCAGCAGTAAAAAGGAGAGAGTTGACCGTAACTCAAAGGAAACTTTCTGGTCTTGTAGCTTAGATAATTCACCTGCAAGTCTCATTTCTGGAGTCGGTGAACTCACAAACAGCCCCGTCTTTGAGTACAGATATTCCTCGTCGGGGTCTTCCAGTAATCAGAGTCTCTCTCTCTTGACCGGAAGGAGGGTTTTGTTTTCAAATGTTCAGGACGGAAGTAACGAGGTTCATAACCGTGAGAAGGAACCAGAATATTCAGAGGAGCGTTCACCGATCCTTTTGTCATCGTCCAGCTGTGACAATTCTAATAATGCTATTAAGAGGTGAGAGTTTACTTCCATACATACCCTTCCTGCCCTTTTTGATAGCCTATGCATTTTCTTTATTTTATATCACATTCAACACAACCCCTTTTAATAGCCTATGTGTTTTCTTTATTTTATATCACATTCAGCCCAACCCCTTTTAATAGCCTATGTGTTTTCTTTATTTTATATCACATTCAGCCAAACCCCTTTTAATAGCCTATGTGTTTTCTTTATTTTATATCACATTCAGCCCAACCCCTTTTAATAGCCTATGTGTTTTCTTTATTTTATATCACATTCAGCCCAACCCCTTTTAATAGCGTATGCATTTTCTTTATTCTATATCACATTCAACCCAGCCCCTTTTAATAGCCTATGCATTTTCTTTATTTTATATCACATTCAACCCAACCCCTTTTAATAGCCTATGCATTTTCTTTATTTTATATCACATTCAGCCCAACCCCTTTTAATAGCCTATGTGTTTTCTTTATCTTATATCACTTTCAACCCAACCCCTTTTAATAGCCTATGCATTTTCTTTATTTTATATCACATTCAACCCAACCCCTTTTAATAGCCTATGCATTTTCTTTATTTTATATCACATTCAGCCCAACCCCTTTTAATAGCCTATGTGTTTTCTTTATCTTATATCACATTCAGCCAAACCCCTTTTAATAGCCTATGTGTTTTCTTTATTTTATATCACATTCAGCCCAACCCCTTTTAATAGCCTATGTGTTTTCTTTATTTTATATCACATTCAGCCCAACCCCTTTTAATAGCCTATGCATTTTCTTTATTATATATCACATTCAACCCAGCCCCTTTTAATAGCCTATGCATTTTCTTTATTTTATATCACATTCAACCCAACCCCTTTTAATAGCCTATGTGTTTTCTTTATTTTATATCACATTCAGCCCAACCCCTTTTAATAGCCTATGCATTTTCTTTATTTTATATCACATTCAACCCAACCCCTTTTAATAGCCTATGCATTTTCTTTATTTTATATCACATTCAGCCCAACCCCTTTTAATAGCCTATGCATTTTCTTTATTTTATATCACATTCAACCCAACCCCTTTTAATAGCCTATGCATTTTCTTTATTTTATATCACATTCAGCCCAACCCCTTTTAATAGCCTATGTGTTTTCTTTATCTTATATCACATTCAGCCAAACCCCTTTTAATAGCCTATGTGTTTTCTTTATTTTATATCACATTCAACCCAGCCCCTTTTTGATAGCCTATGCATTTTCTTTATTTTATATCACATTCAACCCAGCCCCTTTTAATAGCCTATGCATTTTCTTTATTTTATATCCCATTCAACGCAGCCCCTTTTAATAGCCTATGCATTTTCTTTATTTTATATCACATTCAGCCCAACCCCCTTTTGATACCGTTTGCATTTCTTGTCATTCCTCTTCCAGTGATTTCTCTTCGGATGAATTGAGGTTTGTCGCAGAGAGTCAGTCTAAAGAAATTGCAGATGCTGGCCAGCGTGGATTAGTTGCAACAACACCAACGTCTAGAAAAAGTCTGGTCAGAAATGTAAGTGACTACCATAGGCCATGTTTTGATTTACTCTTTGGTCATGATTAAGATCTCTGGAATGTATAAACTCTCTGTATGTTGGGGAAACGGTGGACAAAAGCAAGTATGAAAAAGTAGTTGCTGGGGAAAGAAAACCGGTTTTTGTCAACATTTCAACTGTGTTCTCAAACTTTTCTCACAAAGTTTTCTCACAATCCTACTTTTCTTCTCAAAACATTTGAGAAGAAAAACTTTAATATGGAGATGAAGTGATAAATTGATCCATTTGAATACCCGACACTGGATCCTGCTGAATAATACGGTACTGTCATGAGGGGTATCCCCAGAGAAAGTGGGGATGCAGCTGCCCTGCCCACCCTACCCCCTCCCCATCCCCTGTCCATATATCTATGGTGAAGTGCTTGACTCCTTGATCCTCTTCAGCCCTTATTTAGGATTGCTTATATGATAATTCTTTATATATGAAGTGTGATGTTTTTTATTCATTTTACAGGGTATGGTCAGCAATAGCTCCAGTGAATTCCAGAATGCCCAAAGATCACATAGTGAGTTTATTAAGTACATGCTATAACCTCTGTAACCTTGCTGTAATAGGATCTTCTAGTTGAAAAAATGCTAAAAGAAAAATATATATATGCATACTATAATAATCTCATCAAGAAGCTAGAATCTCTTGGCAATATTTCCCCTTGTTTGATTGAATTAGCTAAGCATCATTTCACTATTTCAGTAATATAAGGCTTGCAACATGCCACTGTTAAAAATAACTCAAATATTGCACTATTTTCTAGTTTTACTTTCAAATGGTAATACATAAATTCATTCTGTGCCATTTATTCTGTTTGCCAATATCTTTCAATATTTTGACTAAATTGCAATGATCTTTCCAGTAGAAGTTCAAGCTTCTTGGTTATGTATTTTTCTCATTAGCTTCTGACGAAAGTTATGGTACTGAAGAAACCGTTCCAGATTCTGATGAGGAAGAAGGCGGTGAACACTCTGGCAGGCAAAGTTTTGTAAGCATCTCCCAGCAAAAACAATATCTCATACCTCAGGAGGATATAGTTTGCCGACATTTCTGTCAATACTACAGAATAATTTATCCGGTATCCCCTAGCAAAATGCTATGAATTCAAAATTGGCAAATTTCAAACCAAATAGCAAAGATGCATGGCAGGTTCTGTACACAGGAGCCAAAGTATTTTATTTATTTATTTGTTTTGCCACAAAAGTACAAAGTGGAGGGAAGTCTTCCATAAAGCTTAAAAGCTTAACAATGTGGAAGACTCCCTGAAGAAAGAAAAGAAAAGAAAAATATATATATATATATATATATGTGTATAAATACATATACTAAATATAAGTACAAATTAAATGTTCAATATATATATAGTAATGACATACAGGTATAATTTAGTTTTAGTCAGTAACTAGCTATTATTTCCTTACAAAACCACTTCTTAAAGGATGTGACTGACTTTTTACTCTTTAAATCGTTCGTTAGAAG
>JAIPMN010018710.1:12308-22437 GCA_020650975.1 Apostichopus californicus
ATGTGTATAAATACATATACATAAATATAAGTACAAATTAAATGTTCAATATATATAGTAATGACATACAGGTATAATTTAGTTTTAGTCAGTAACTAGCTATTATTTCCTTACAAAACCACTTCTTAAAGGATGTGACTGACTTTTTACTCTTTAAATCGTTCGTTAGAAGATTCCATGTTTTGTTGCATTTTATCAAGTCAAACTGCCTTCGAAACTGGCAGGCAATATTTGAAATTATTCCCTGCACAACAGATGTTGAGTAACAACATCTGCTTAAATATCATCACTTAGGCTAAGGTCATGTGTGTTGTAGGCCTATTTGCATATCCAGGCCTGGGCTATATTATTACTGCCATGATGAATTTTATCATAGCAATTGCAGGGGAAAACACTACCAGTTTGTTAGTGCAAAAGAAGTTGGTTTTGTTTTTCTAAGTTTTGTATAGATTTGGGGAATGATATTTCTAACATACTAATATCCATTGAATGTGGTTTTCATACAGTTCTTAGGTGACAATCGGCTATGCAAATGTCTTATTTGGCTGCTGCATTGACTTTTCTCAGTGCTCTGGGTATATGCTTCTTCCATGTGTTATCTTTATACACAGAGTCATCACAGATTCCCATCGCTTGTGCAATATTTGAATATTCATGAAGCCAGTTCAGCTCTGCGACCTTGCAGCGTGGTGTTGGAGAAGCTGAAGGTAATTATGTATGCAGTATATACTGCATTTATATAAATTATTCTATTTTGGCCTTTTGTTTACTGCAGATGTAAAAAATCTTTCGTAAATGAAAGCCAGAGATGATATTTGCGCTGTGCCAAACTTTCTCTATTTAAACTTTGGTGCCATACATCACAACTCATGGGAAAATCTTTATCATCAATCTACTTGGCACTACAGTGTATATTGAAAATTGGTTCCATCTGTAATGTTACATGAGGAGTCACTGAATAGTTGTGCTACATAACCACACACTGTGCTGAATAGTAGTGCTACATAACCACACACTGTGCTGAATAGTTGTGCTACATAACCACACACTGTGCTGAATAGTAGTGCTACAGTACCACACACTGCACTGAGAAGTAGTGCTACAGTATCACACACTGTGCTGAGGAGTAGTGCTACAGTACCACACACTGTGTTGAATAGCAGTGCTATAGTACCACACAATGTGCTGAGGAGTCGCTGTATAGTAGTGCTACAGTACCGAACACTGTGTTGAGAAGTCGCTGAATAGTAGTGCTACAGTGCCGCACACTGTGCTGAATGGCAGTGCTACAGTACCACACAATGCTCTGAGGAGTCCCTCAATAGTAGTGCTACAATACTGCACACTGCTCTGAGGAGACCCTGAATAGTAGTGCTACAGTACCACACACTGCACTGAGAAGTAGTGCTACAGTGGAGAATATTGCTCTGAGGAGTCTCTGAGTAATAGTGCTACAGTACCACACACTGCACTGAGGAGATGCTGTATAGTAGTGCTACAGTGCCGCACACTGCTCTGAGGAGTTGTGCTACAGTACCGCACACTGCGCTGAGGAGTAGTGCTACAGTGCCGCACACTGCTCTGAGGAGTTGTGCTACAGTACCGCACACTGCGCTGAGGAGTAGTGCTACAGTACCACACACTGCACTGAGAAGTAGTGATACAGTACCGCTCACTTTGCTGAGCAGTCACACATATACATCACCAGTCTGCATAGCGAAAAATCTCGCGAATGTAATTTCAGCTTATTCATCGGCCAATAACCAATCTAGCAGCACCGTACAGTTAGATTTGCCATGTACGAAGAAAGAAAAGCAAAGTAAATCCTACAAATAAAACCAGTTGTCACTGGGCTTTTAATTAATTCCAGACTGTATCCGTCAGTGACAAAATGGTTAGAACTTAATCAAATTCATTAATTACTCATTACTACAACTTGATGCAAAACTAAACGGATAGTGTCTTGATTAAGTCAGTTGCAATACTATTGTAATTTAAGGTAGGTTTGGAAGCAATTGTTGACCAAACGCAGAGTGCTGCTTTAACCTTGCTATTCTCTCATCGCATTTTAACTATATAAGTAACTCTCAAGTGTTTTTCTGAATTGCTGTTTCGAGTATATGTTTTTCTATTACTTTATTTTATATTCTCAACATCTGGATTATCTTTGAAATTTGTTTATTTATACTTTATGTAACCTTCGCTTCCCCCTCTGTCTCTACAGCTTGAAGAAATGCGATTACGCATTCTTCTCAGCCAGGAAACCTGACGAAGCGTCCGAAGAATATGTTTGCAGGGAATACAGACAACAAGTCTAGCTGAGGTTTCATTTATGATACCTTGCAGTTCCTACAGGCAGTGTGTAAGATGCTGTATGAACATGAAGCATATGATATAGTAAGGTACTCAGTTTTGCCATACCCACACCCCCCCCCCCCCGACTCCGCCTTTTGAGTATAATTTGCCCACTTTTCGAACATGCATAAAGCTGTAACAGGATCAATGTTTTTGTTGAATTGAGACTGGGGCCAATTACAGAGCTGGGGAAATATGGGATAAAAATAATGTATTTTCAAATACTTCTGAATACACTTGAAGGAGACACAAACCCAACCCAAATTTTTGGCTACAAAGATCGAACAATTCCACAAAACAGCTAAGAAAAATCTTATTTGTAAGAGATATGGTTTGAAAATCTTGTCTGAAATCTGTCATTTTGTAAATATGTGATGTCATAGTGCCACTTGTGTGAGGTCCTGGTCAAAGTCAACAAATGATCCAACTTCAATATAAGTTTTACATTGTTTGTTACAAGAAAATTCTTTTTGACCACATTGATTTAATAATTCTCATAAAAATGAGTGAACTTCATCAAATAACGAAACTGTGTTTTTTAATGTATGCATAAAATTTCACGATTCAAATGTAGCATCTTAAAACCATGGTGTCTTTTATAAAAATTGTATTTTTGATTGTACTATAGTATTTTATAATGTTTGAAGTGTCCTTCTCAACCATATTTTTGTAAATACATCTTTCCATATTGTCTTGTAATGGTGTGCAGTTTTAAATTGTTTATAAAATCTTCCTAAAGGCCCCTTTATATATCTATCCCAGAGATATGCCAGAGAGTTTCTGGCAACTCATGGGAGGTTTTTTCTGCTCCCAATTGTCTCAACACTATGATAGAGAACAAGTTACAAAAATCGTTTTGAATCATGATCTAAAATTACCCCTCACACAAAAACAAGATTATTTGTGTCACATGTCCTTTGTTTTGTACTTTGGATATTAGGCTATATAAGTTATTTGATTGATTGACATGTCCTTTTCTTGATGCTACTCATGTAGACCAAGATTACTTGGAAATTATCTTTTTAACTTCTGGGATTGGTTTATTGGAGCAATTGGAACTTTAAAGATAATATTTTTTCGATGGTGTTATTTTTAATTCCACCAAGCTACAGGCCTAGTTTGTTGCATCCAACAGAGACTCTGGCCACATCTAACTTGACAACGAATCAGAAGGTCTTGTAATCATAAAGTAACAGCCTTAGAAGTCCAAGTTAATAATTATGTTTTATATTTTTACACTGTGGTTCCATATTCGGTCAGAAAAGAAGAGAATTAATCAATAGCAAATCCACATGGATTGTTTTAAAATCATTTTCTTAGACTTTTTCTTGAAGCAGTAATTTCCAGGCTCCCGTAGTCTAATTTTCAATCTGCCACCAAAATCAAGGTCTGTACCCTCGACCTAATGCGACTAGGACATTCACCCTCGTAAAATTACGATATGTAACAAATAATGATGTGCAATGTTTGTTTTTGACTTATTGGAAATAATGCTCAACTTTTATACTGAATTCCTGTGTGGTACAATTTGAATAAAAATATTGCTAACTAATTATATGTTTGTAGTTTTCATAATTTGTATCACTATATGCTCTGGGGTTTCTTTTCTTGATATTTCTCTCTCTTTATCATGTTTAGCCGCAGGGTAGCTGTATGTTATTCATATGTACAAGTTACATACCACAAATGTATAGTTTAATTGACTTGCACCACTCAAGAAAAGTAAATTTTTAACCATCAAGTTAACCTAACTTATGAGAGGCCTTTCTCCTACGTCATTAAACCAGGTGTTCCCATTTCGTCACGTTTTCCAAACCTACCAAATGTTTACTCCAAGGAATATCGTAATTAATGACACCGAGACAATCATCTACATTTAAAAAAAAATGAAACTTAATAATCTAATTCAAGTAATAAACTTTTATTAGCACCAAAAATGGGCAATTAGAGCTTGCAATAAAAAACAATGATAACATTGAATAAGTAAAAGTAAGTTGGCCTGACGTTTCGATCCTAGCAGGATCTTCTTCAAAGGCTAAATGACACATTCTCCTACACAGGCTCTCTAGTGGATAAGCAGTTTGCTAACAGTTTTATTTTATTTTAACATTGAATAAGAGCAGAATACATAAAAGATATGATAAAAGGATGAAATGAACAAAAGATTACATTTATTATTTGAGATTAAACTGTAGTAATACTTATTAACTTATTAAATTTAGTAGTAATGAAATAAATAATTTGCATTGAGGCATAAAGGATAAACAATTACCAAATTCGCCACAAAATTGTTTCAATTATTTGTTATGAAATGTCTTCTGGTTCTTCTTTGATAATCATGTTAAACTCTGCATGTTTATGATTTCTAGCAGACCCATCCACCAGCTGTTCATTATTAATTTAATTAAGTAGTAATTGAACACAAAGACATAATGTATCCACATCTTTGCCACCATAATCATAATCAGCAGTTATTTTTACGACGCTCAAGCGACCACAAATGTGGGAGAAACCCGCAAGGGCTTATGGATTATAACTTACACGTCGGGTGGCTTCCAATTCAACATTTTAACTCAAATTTGGAATCTTTTCAATTTAGAAAGTCATTTCAGATGGGAAAACCGTATATTGCTCTTGGATGAAAAACCCACCTTACTATGACCCGGCCGGGAATCGAACCACGAACCTCCCGATTGCTAAGCCTCATTGCTTCAAATGCCACCGCCTTTATCCACTCGGCCACAGCACCGGTTAAACAAGATTCCTTGATTTTATTCATACTACTACCATGCACACAACAGATATGTTCCTATTATCATAAACGGAATATATACCCTCAAATCCTATATATCTTAAAGAAGTTTACATATCCCAAGAAATAAAGTCGACAGACATGAGCTTATTTGAGTATGCGAATTTGCGTTGATCTATCCATGGGCTTCACAATTCATTTGTTTCGACGGCAATCCACCGTCAATCTATCCAAAGGTTTTGAATTTTGCAACATTTGCGTAGGTGTTCTTGTTTTATAAGATGAAAATCCTTGAAGACTGGAATCAAACCATATAGCAGACTTTATACTAAAGCCTCAACTTTTTGTTCGAAGTCGAAATATTTCTCAACAGAACTATAGGTGGTTTTACAGTTCAACACAGTGATCACAAAACTATCTCTTCCCGCTCAAATTAAATAAGATCGGTCGATATGCTCTTCATTATGTAAATCGACAGGGTTGTATTCTGGTCCAAAAATCTTCAAGATTGTAGTAAAGGGTCCAGTTTCCCAAGACTGATTCCAGTGCAGCCTGAAATCAAGACCCTCCCCCCCCCCACCCCAATCCCTACTCCTACACCACATGGAATCAGCTACAGTCCATCTGGGCTATCCAAATTCACAAGTATGTGAACCTGCTTCGTTGGCGTTAAAGAGGTGCAACAGCAGGCACACTGGTAGCAGATGAGGATAATATTGCACATGACACTCACGAAAAAGAGGGCAGCATACATATTCTCCCACAACACAGGATCCGGAACCAACATTGACCAGCTGCAAGGCAACAGAAATATAGATCCATTTGTATTTTCAGTGTGAGTAGTATTGCGGTAAAACTAATCAACGCTACACAGAGTAAACGTTGGAATGAGTGTTACTGCGCCTGTGCATGTAATAATTCCGGTGTAGGTCACATGGTGAAAACAGAATTATCATAAATATACATGTTATGAAGAATTCATACACGGCTAGTCTGCGTAATACTTGGTTAAGAACATTTCGGTTTTTACCAGAAAACATTGAAGTCCAGAATGAATCATTGGATGGCAAGGGAGAAGATCCTGTCATTTGATGACACGAGTGGGAGTCCCGATACAATCACAATCATTCGAGGAGCCGGCTGGCCTATAGGTTCCATCAGGACAAACTGGAGTTAAAAAGCGATACAAACACATCAAATAGGAGATTAAGATAAACGGAACGCAATAGATTTTTAGTACCAATAAGTAGTAGCAAACAATTATCTACAATGTAGGATTTACCCATTTTCCCCTCAATATTTTCAGTGTGCTGCCCTCTTCATTCCTTCTATCTTCACCCCTCGCCCTCCAAGAGAAAATATAAGAAATCCATTTCTATGCTATCTTACCTTCGGTACATCTTACTTATCTTACCTTCGGTACAACTGCCGTTAGCACTGCTACTGCTTCTTCCAGCACCACTCGCTAATGTTGAACAATTAGGGCCAACCCAGTTACCATAGCAATGGCAGTCTCCCATAATGCATTGTCCATGACCAGAACAGTCAACTGTAGAACACTTTGGTTCGTGGACGCAAATCACGGTGGACACTTGTCGAGGACACCTGAAGGACTTGTCAGCACTGATGGAAGAAAGATCTGCCATGAACACTTTCATAATAAAACCCATAATGGAAGGAATGACACTATTCAAGAATACACATGAAGTAATATATGATGATGTCATACCTAGTGAAGGACAAAGATAAAACTGTTGATCCCAAAGTTGCTATACTGCTGGTACACTTCTCTTTTAGTTAAATTTTTATGAAGGCTTGTTATTTATAAATGCGATGTGACCAGAGCTGGTTTCTGTTTGACCCATCTCATTCTCGGATTGATCGATAAACTTGAAGACTTGCGTGATTGGAAGGGTCAGGGTAGATGACCGAACATCCAGTGCAGCCTGAATTTGATGGGTCACGTTCCCTTTTTTTTGATTGGTTGGCAGTAGTCACGAACAGAGCGTTGGTTGTCTTCGAAAAGTTGTATTTTTGCAAAGTATTTGGTCAGATCTCTACAGTTGTCATAGAGAATCGAACACCAATTGAATTAATCATATTGTTCATTGGGGCACTATAGACGCCTTGTTAAAACCAAAATAGAAATATTACCTTTCAAGGATCCACCCCCCCCCCCAGCCCCCTCCCAAACCGGACTTTTTCAGATATAGATTAAACTGATTTTGTTTTAACAATAATTGAACAACAATAATACTCATAATATGAAAAACAGCTTATGGCTGAATTAACAACAACAAAAACACCAACAACAATAACAATAACAATAACATAAAATTCCCATAAAACTCATATAAAGCCAAAGGTTCCATTGCTTAGTGTCGCTGGATCGTAATACGAATAGGCAAGGTAATCAAGTTTGGCAGAAGGGTGGCGCTCGTATGGATGGCCAATTTTGATAGTTTATTTCAAATTTGGACATCTCAAATTCAATTATAGATATCTCGAAATAATAATTAATGATCACACAATCACGATGATGTACTATTGTGTAGTAAATAATCACACAGTGAGGATGATGTACTATTGTGTAGTAAATAATCACACAGTCACGATAATGTATTATTGTGTAGTTAATAATCACACGTTCAAAACGATGTACAGTTTTTGCTACAATTTTGGTCTATTCGCAGAGATCGAGCAATTTAAAAATTCAAAATCAAGTCAGGGTGTCCCGTTCTTTTTCGTTCTTGTTTTGAAATTAAAACACTGATCTCACGTATGCTGTCATCTTTACCAACACCAGAAACAGTCAGATATAATCTGTGTCATCACAAACCTGAAGCAAAATTATAAATAAAACACAGGTTCAATAGATGTGGTTTATACTCGTTCTATATATGTTCAACCGTGACGGCCTGACGTATCGATCCTTGTATAGTCTATTGTTGAAAGCCAATTAGAAACGAAAACAGACGGACTAGTATAAAGACACATTATAATAGCAATAGATAGACGGATAACTTTAGTACTGTACCACTGAACTATGAATAGAGTAAATTAGACAATAAAGGCCAGTAAAAATAGTAAGGGAACAGTGCCAAATCTCCACGCCGTTCGAACTAAGTGTGCTCACAAGCCCAGTGTTCACATCCTCCACCGGTTGACACTTGACTGATCAACACTACTCCGAGCCTCTTAGGATGTGTAAAAGTAAGTTGGCCTGACGTTTCGATCGAAACGTCAGGCCAACTTACTTTTACACATTCTGGCATACACAGGCTCTCTAGTGGATAAGCAGTTTGCTAACAGTTTTATTTTATTTTAGTTAATAAGGAGGCAGGTCTATGACATTACGGATGTAAACTATCCTTATCCGACTTTTTCATGTTTGCTAATAGTAGTTGTACCAGAGGTCATTGTCTTAAACTCCAAAAGTCACAAAGTAGGATTAATATTCGGCATAACTTTTTTTCTAATAGGGTTGTGAATGAGTGGAACGGTTTGCCTGAGAAAGTTGTACTTGCAAGTAGTGTCAATGGGTTTAAGAATGCTTTGGACAAGCACTTTAAGCATTGTAATCGGGTCTGAGTGTTTGTGTCTTCAGTTTTTCTCTCTCTCTCTCCTATAGGGTCCTTGATGGGGATTTGAGTGTCCCTCCTGATCCTTTTTTCTACTAAACTAAACTAAACTATGGTCATCTTTATAGCGACCACAATGATTGACCATTCTGCATGAATAGAACTAAAGACTGCCGGTTAAGATCATGTAAGGTAACATGTAGACAGATCGATGTGACAGGGGGGGGGGGGTGACTTATAGAAATGGAAGTTAAAAAGTGAATGAGAAAGGTAAACGGAAAGGAGAATGCCCTAAGTGAGGTGATTCGTCATGCGCAAGAAAAACGACATTGTCAAACTGAACAATAATGAACATTGCCCCCTGCTTACTAACTTGTAGACGGACCCACTAATTGAGAGTTGTATTTTTTGGTAAAGTAAGTTTAATGTGTTTACTGAAACTGCAGTGGGGTGGGTTACAATTGGGATAAATAGAATGTGATTTATTTTGTCAGGTGTATAACCGTCAGCTTTGACCTATAAATAAATATCAGCTGTTTTTTAGTCTAGCGCCCTCTATTTAAGGCAGCCCCTTTCTCCTGTTAATGTGAATTCCAACGTATTTGTTGAGTACTCCATTCGCAAGCTTGTGCTTCCGTTAACACATTCTCAATGAAGTGGGAAGGAGAAGGGAGGGATAACTGTCTCAACCCTCCCCATCGGTTTTCTCTACCCTTCCAACTCCCCATAAAATTAAAAAATCCAAATATTGGCTGCTTATATGTTTACTACCCAATAGATAAATACAGCTTATGGAGCAGGTTATACGTAGAAAAACACATCGCTCCATTGACATCGACACACTAAACTAGCCATTCCAGAGGTTCGAAACCGGTCAGGAAGGTCGTAATTCCAATGTAGGCGTTTGTCACCTGTATCGAACAATACTAGTTCTGTTTTTGGTGACATATTTTGCCTTACTGTAGAGATCAAACATGATGCTAACCAACTCGAAATCATTTGTGATTCCTAAAGCCGGATCTCGAAAGAGATATTTTGAACAGACTTTATGTTAATGAAATGGAGGTAAACGACAAAAGCAAATGAATATAAATAAATGAAAATCGTAATGAGAGGGAAAATCAAGAACAAACTAACAGCCTCCACCGGGATTCGAAACCAGGCCTCTCGCTTTATATGCGGACACCCTAACCACTAGGCTATGGACGCTGATTGTATGTCCAGAGGTTCGAAACAGGTAAGAAAGGTCAAATTTCCGCTGTAGGCGCTTGTCACCTGTATTGAACAATACTAGTTCTGTTTTGGTGACGTATGTGCCTTGCTCTAGAGATCAAACATAATGCTAACCAACTCGAATCATTTGTAATTCCTAAAGCCGGATCTCGAAAGAGATACTTTTGTTAATGAAATGGAGGTAAACGACAAAGGCAAATGAATATAT
>JAIPMN010018713.1:0-12478 GCA_020650975.1 Apostichopus californicus
TATAAAATAAAAGTATAAAAGAGAATTATTCGCTTTCAAGTCACTTCTATTGGTATATTTTCAACTTTAAATACACTTTCCGCGAAAAGGGATTAATCAATGAACAGTCAGGGAAACAAACGCATTATTATAACTATACATGCATATATGAGCTGACCAAGAGGCAAAATGTACACCGTAAACAGCAAGGGGCCCAATACGGAACCCTGTAGAACTCCAAAACGTAATAACTGAGAGACAGAGACTTCATATGACGTCATGCGTATCGGAAAATGTTCGAGCAAACAAAGTTTCAAACGCCGAAGAGGGTAAATTCATTCACATTTTTCGACTTGAAAAATCAAGTTTTTAACTGGCAGAATGGTTGATACATGTTCTAGAGAACATTCTTTGATGGATCCCAAAAATATAGGACTTTTTATGTCATGGCCACTTTAATATTGGCATTTTTGGCTGAATATAGACAGATTTTCCAAAGCCTGAGAATTCATTTTATTATCAATACTATTGGGAAATTGAGGAAGCTGAGTAAAGTAGTTCACTGATGGCGAAACAATTTTATAAAAAAATGCAAATTAATTACAATGAACTAATGAACTAAAAAAATCATTCTTCTTTTATTAATTACAATTAATACAAACAATCACATCAGTTAGGATTGATAGCATCATTATATAATTTTAAACAGTATAGTGCAACATCCTTACAATAAAAATCTTGACAGGGTAAGTATCAATTAAAGGTTAGAGATTCGTATTACATTCAAACATTCTAGAGAGTTTGTGTTTTCAAATGTATAGCTGCAAATCATCTGAATGTTTTTGAATGGATTAATATGATTCAATCACTGAGCTATACAAACCAGGAACAACGTCACATATATCTTCACAATAAAACTATAACTCTGTGCATACGAATGCTTTTTTTTCATATATGAATATTTATATTTCTCTGAGAAAGATAAAATCCCAAACTACCTGTTAAATTATTTCTGAAAGAAATGACACCGATTCCAAAATGATTGCCAATATGTTATTGTTACTAGGTAGAACCAGTGTCTACATTTTTCGTTATTTATTAAATATATACTTTCCTTTAACACCACATTACTTTTGAGAGACAATTGAAAAGATTATTATACGGATAAGTGTGGTAAAACATATACACTTTTATAAAGGAATTATGTACACTTTAGATATGAAGAATATTTAAACTCAATAAACAACTCAACGGTATAATGCGTCGATTGATTGCTGTGCGTGTCTAGTAAAAAAAACTCTGCTCTAGCTAAACTAGTATAATTTCAGTTCAGTTCAGACACGACACAACTCGCTCAAATTCGTTTAGTTTCGTAATTCTTTAATACAAAATTCGCCACGTGAATTTATTCCTAAATTTGTTTATGTTCTTAAAAACTAAATAAGTAGAAGGTAACGGTTTAGTATTTAAATCTGTTAAACAATATCACAAACGATTTGTGTGGCAAACTACATTTTTCTTTCCTCATTATTCAAATGGAGGTACAAGTATTAAAAAAAATGTTACAGGTTAATATACTTTTCATAATGCTTTCCTATAGCTACATATATATGCATGCTAGTCGATATAACGATAATTATAAACAAAAGTTTGTGTGATTAATAATCTTTTTTAAAATTACAAATGCAAATTACAGATACAAAGGTGAAACTAAATGGCACAGTCTTTTTTTCCAGCCCTCTGATCCTAAATTACAGGTACAAAGAGGTTTAAATCTCCATATCTCCCTTTCTTAAAGTAAAGTTATGGCCTTACATCGACTAAAGATGCATAGTAAATTTGACTTTCAACGATCTCTTACTCAACAATTCAATCATAAAAATTGAGTTTGATTCTCAACTGAATATTATCTGAGATATAAAGCTATTTTGATTCTTCATCTCTCGTCTTCGACACTAAGGCGATATGGAACCATTGCTGTCAGACAGTTGTCCTTTCATAGGAACATAATTGTCAGTGATACAACCAGTTGGAACCTCATATGTTTCGCTATGATTTATTTCCTGAATGCAATAACCAAATAAACACAATGAAAACGTGGTAGTATTTGCCATTGGTGTAAGATATATATATATATATATATATATATAATATTCAGAGATTCAACAAGTATTCATATCATATCTTCATATGCTTGCGTGTTACCTAAATTAAAACGCTAAAATGCGGGAAAGATCACACAAGAAAGATGGAAACATGTCATTTTACCTGACATAGAGATTGCCGAAGGGCCTTCATCGACGGACGTTGCTCACAATCGGTCGCAAAACAATCAAAGAGGAACTCACATCTATGGCAGGACAAAGGCAGGATAGAGTGATCATATTACTGTATTACAGAATCTTAAAGGGATGATGAACAATGCTCAGTTGCATTCAAAGACAGATATATAAACATAGGAGTAGTTCAACACGTATTACAATGTATCTTTTTCAGCCCAATTGTGATCTTCTAGGCTTCACCACTGCTTACATGTTTGAACTACTGGTTCCACAATCTTTTCACGAGATACAATAACTGGATTTATAACATGCCTTGCAATACATAGAATGATAATTATTTCAAAGTTCAAAACTTGTTAAACAACATCTTTATTAACATTGTAAACAATTTGTCTAAATTGCTTCCAGTTACCTCACAAAGTTTATATTATCCAGTTTCTTTACTTCTGAACTTGCGCCATGACCTCTAGACAATAGGAAGTCTAAAGTATTTGTCATATTATCTGGGTGATATAAAGGATATGGAATAGTGTACCCAATGCTTAAAAAAGGTGGATGTTGGTTCATAACATTCGATAAACTATACTAGTATTTATTAACTTACTTGTCGAAAACAAAATACAAAAGTAATTCTTCTTTTGAGTAAACTTTTGAAATGATTTAAACTTGTCGATGCCTTTCAAGAATTAGTTAGAATTAATACGTGTTTCAAAACAAATAGATCGTGTGTTCATACTTGATGTCTCAAATACATATTCCAAGGAGGCAGATGAAACAGAACACGTTCAAACTGGTTTGTTACCTTAGGGAAGATGTCGTTGATGAAGTTAAACCAAAACGGTGCAAGATTAAATCGTTGCTCAAAAGTGATTTAAAGCATTTCCAATTCTTTCTAAAATTACACGAATCCTTCAAACTACCATTCTAAATATGTATATAAGTACACTACAGCAGCTTAGCATTTTGTTTCTTATCTTATAATTAATTAGTATATATGTCATTTTATTAGGTAATTATATGATCTCTGCTGTTTATATGTATAACAAAACGCTTATCAACCTAAACGATATTACAAGAGAAAATTCTACATTTCAGGACAAGTTGTGTGACAAGTTCCTCTTAGAAATAATATGTTTTTACAGAAATTTGCCACTGAGGTGTGACTTACAGTGTTGAATTTACCTTTATACAATATTCTCCAAATCACAACAGCTGTAGCCCATACGTCACTGGTTTGATTATATTCACTTCTCTGAACAGCCTCAGGAGCAAGATATTGCAAATAACTTTCAACCTTCAAAATAAATCCATGAAAACTGAAAGTTTAGATAGTACAAGTACAAGTAAAACGAAGCATGTTCTCCCTGAGATGTTAGGATCCATAATACTCTACCTGCAAAAGTAGTTAGTGTTGCATATATCGTGAAAACATTTGGGTCTATGTTTGACAAATAATCGGTTTTTAATATAGCCATTGTGTTCGCTTAAGACAAATTGTCTTGACGTTAACAATTCCAGGTTAATCTTGATAAACCATATTGTGAAACTTGTTATCTGGAAGAAATCTATATACAAGTTGGTACATGCTGTATAACGGGCGATAAAAAGTAACTAAAAATTTAAAAGAGTAAATGCAAGAATACATATAGTTTCCGTTCCGTTTTGAATTTGCTTGATGACACAATTACTGACCTTGTTCTTGATGGTCTTGACTTTGGCTGGTGCAGAAGTCGTATAGCTTGCATATCTTCTGTCCAGTCACCAACACCTTCTTTGTCGAAATGCCAGGATGCAGAAACTATGAAATTAAACAAATAAACACACATTGGACAATCAAAATCAGTGAGACAGTTATTATATAAATGGATAAACGCTTTGTATAAAATCATTTGAGGTTCATCTTATTTTCTGAATGTTTGAGATAGAAAACGAAGGATTGCGTCAAAAGCCAAAACAGAAACGCATCTCATTTTACTCGTCAATGTCATGAATTAACATATGAAAGATGTTAAACGGATTGGCTTTTGTAACCTTATCTACTGATCCAAAGTATTGATTTAATGGATATCATAATCATTAAGTTGGCATTTCTCCTCAGCTGATATTTTCTGCTGTAGCAGAGCGTACATAATATCCAATGACATTACAGAAATCTGGAAATGTTGAAAAATAAGACAATTTTGATGTTGAGGCAAAGCACTTTCAATATCACAATACTATAACGCTGGTAAACCAGTTCTAACGCGGGCCAACTACGTAAAAATTAAATTTACTTCGCTAAGGTCATAAATCAGACCGGTAATATGTAAGATGCCTCACCCCATATGAATGAATGAAATCCATTCCTTCAAGTACGTCTGTTGCATATGAAGAAGTTTTCGTATCCAATATGAGATGAACTAGGAATTTTGATTCCCTTTCTTGTTGCCCATAATCAATGACATTTTCTAGTACCTCGCAAGTAAGATGTTCGTGCACTACGTACAATGTAGCTAGTAGATAAACAAAACAAATATGTGCAACGTGTAAACATTCCTTTTAATAGTAGTAAAAGTAACTTTTCCACGAAGACCAGTTAATGTATCCAAAATAACAAAAATAGCATACTACCTTCTTCTATACAAATTCCTTCTACATTTGTTATGTGATTTGCATTTGGTAAATCTAAGAGACGCTTAACATATTCGTCCCAGTGAAAACCACTCTTCTTCATGATGTCTTCTGAAACGGAACGAAAATGAATCAATTTTACCAACTATTGCTGTTTCAATGTCATGACGAATAATACCGTTATATTCAATGCAAGACTGAATTATCTATACACATGTGCATGTGTGTATTTCAGTGTTCAGGAACCGCGTTTCTCAGAATGAGAATAAGATCCAAACACCCTCAGTTGATAATTATTGCACTGAATTAACTCCTGGCCCTGGCGTAGCACCACCCATTTTAATCAGATCAGGACTTCATAATGTTTCTCAATTCTTAGTAGAAATTACAAAACAAACACATTTGTGTAAATTAGGAGAAAACAACCATCAGATTTAATAAGTGATCGTTTTCACCACACTTACGTCAGATAAATATTGCAAACAGAAGCTTAGTTATCAGCCTTAAATCCAAGCACCTGTGCTTCTTTTTTTTAAGTTTTCATCAGCTTAGTTATCAGCCTTAAATCCAAGCACCTGTGATTATTATTAATTGTTTTAATATTTACCAGCTTATGTTGTTTAGCTGATGCAATGAATAGCATTTCAATCCCTCTGATTCAGTGACATGTCTGTGTTGCAATTTGCTAGACCTCTGCACACTGGTAAGATACGCAATGCATTTGGCTAAATAACGTATAGCATAAACCATCGACGAAAGAACACAGACATATTCCTAACAAAACGTTCAGCCCAAACAACACGTCAGCATAAACTTTAAGCCAGCACCACGAAATTATGTCACAAATATACGGAATCTAACTGATGATAACATACAATCCCATTGAAGTATGTGTAACCTTTTAGTTGTTACGAACATCTATACGTTGCATCCGTCTAGAGTAAGTACTTTTTTTTACCTTTCATTGTTGTTAGGAAAACGCATTTTTTACTGTCTGCAGTAGAAATTGTTCCCATCCATCGATTGTAAAGGCTACTCGTGTTCATGTTGAGTATAAAACAAATATCCTTCCTTGAAAACAACTTTTCGTTTGACACGTCTTCTTTCATCGTTGAATAATAGTGTTCTAAGGAAAGTAAATAATGTATTCAACGCGTTTAAGTGAATGCATTAACGAAATCGAGCGTTGAATTTCATAAACACTTACCTACATAATGGTTGTCATCGGGGCATCTGTCATCATGAAATAATACACAGTTTAGTAATAATTTTCGCTGCTCCTTTCATATTTTTTCCAATTGGAACGATTCTAGAACTACAGTTGCTAATACCTTTATACTAATAAATGTTTGTAGCTCTTGTCTCTGTTCCATATCAGGTGAACCTAAAAAAACACCTTTGTTTTATGTTGGCAATATTAATATAACAGTTTTGGTAATATACTGTAACGTCACTTTCCTGTCTGGTGTGGCTGTCTTTAAAACTGGGGTTTGTCTTGACAAAATATGACAATACAGAATATGTTCAAGTGTCAGTGACATAGTGGTACCGTTTATTTAGACCTCCTATACATACAATGTTCATAAATTGTTGTTCTTACCGTATATGGCTCTGACAGTTATCCTTGCATTACGCAGAACGTTACTGTTAATGCAATTCCTCAACGCGTCGTCTTAACGCAGCGTACAGCACGGCGATAAACGCAACGCCTAACGCAGCGTTTAACGCGGCGCCAAACGCAGCTCTCAGCAAACCATACGACGCGGTGTCACACGTAGCGTAAAACGCAACGTACAACGCAGCGCTAAACGCAAAGAGTAACGCGGTGCTAAACGCAGTGTCTCAAATATGAATCAGATTCAAAGCTGTAAAGTTAACTTAACGGTGTCTGCAATGCCGTTAACCGATGTGAATACACTAAGAAACAATCGGTGGACTAAACGACAGTTATGTATCTTTCTGATAGCTGACCTAAGGCTAATTCACAAATGTTGCTAATTACGGACTTGCTGAAAAATATCCAATCACAGAAGAACACTGATCTTTACTAAAGTACATACAGTGTCATGCAGTTTAGAGCGCTACTAAATAACGTAAATGATAACAATTGGTCAAGAACGTTACTCCTAAGTCCCTGGGCGTAATCTCCCTAGGTTCGATAGCGCAGTTTGCTAACAATTCATACGACTCACAAACGTATTAAAAAATATTCTGAGCACTTACAATATCTACAAACAGTTATACACGGTGCCGTGTTATTAGAAAAATACCAACTTGGATAATAGAAAATGATATGATAACGTACCGTACGTAGACGTCTTGTATGATACTTTGTTGAAGATTGTCACCTTACATACTAGCCTGAACAATGGCTTAAGTTTACGCGCGCGAGAATGTACTAATTCAAAGAACACCGCCATTGAGTTACGGTCACCAGTCTTCCGGAAGGCCAGGTACACGATTGCTTAAGTAATAATAAACAACTTAGGAAGATAACGAGGTTTTCCCGGCAAATAATTATATCATTACTTCTAAGGTTTAAAAGTCAATACAGCATTACGAATCGCTTTCAAAGTTAAAATACTACACAAGTTCGGTAACAATACCATATAGTATTACCATTATCATCTACAATTGCACGCGTATACTTTGAAACTCTCTTTTCTGGTATGTCTGGTAAATTTTTGCTGAAAAAAAAAATTGTCACAGATAAGTATAGACAAGACTGATGTGGATATAGAACGCTTTACAAAGCGTAACTAGTGCTGGATCATGTTTTCTCATAACAAGAATAAGAATCATTATACAAAAGCGTTATCTGTAAGGGTCCGTGTCTATAGTAGCTCTTTCAGATGTGTTTTCACGTGTATTTGTGGAATCTAAATCAAAGCTGACAATTCTAAAGCTTAAGAAATTAATTTTAATTAAAACATTCTTACGTTGGTGGTGCCGGGCTGGTACTCATTCCTAGAAATAAGAGACAGATGTTAAGTATCTTCATGTATGTTAGCATGATGTTCATCCTGAACCATTTAAATAGCTCGTATTTGTTGGTTACCATCTTACTTCAGAAAAAAAAACAGTGCATTAGTTTCTTTCATTTCGCGTACATAGTTATTTCAGGGGCTACCATTCATAACACTGCGATTTAGTATGTCGTTGTATTATGATATTATTTTAAGTCTTCAGGTTAGCTGTCATATACAAAGCAAAATCAATTGACATTTTGTTATGAAGACATTACGTCCAACGGTCTTTGCATTACTTTTACGTATGTTTATTCTCATAATGTTAACAAACTTACGTCTTTTTGCATCGCATCGTTGTTTTTCTAGACTTGTTCTATAGCATGAAATAAAAAAAAAACACAATACCTGTTCATTAAGTATTAAAATTTTCAATTATTCGCTGGAATTCCTTCGCTGCCGCTTTCTGGGATGTATCAAATGACACTGATTACATTGTATGCGAAGTACTGTGGCTTCTGGTTAGCGCTTCCAGTAAAGACATCTATTTAGGGATCTCCACCAACTAAGGGCTGGGATTGTCTAGGTAGTAGAGGGCTGGGGTTGAAACCGATAAATAACTAACTCGAATATCGTTCTAGCTATACAATTTCTTTTCTCGTTTCCATAAGATAAGAGTAGTCAGTTAATAAGTGGTCATTCTCTCCCTAATCCGTATGGTATCAAGTTCTTACCTATAGCTCATATAGTCAACATTGCTATGATAGACGTGAATTGAACTGTACTTACGATTCTGAAAAGTCTGTGGGGAGAAACATACGAAAACATGATTTGTTTTCATCCGGATGATTTTGAGATCACTGTATTATCAGTTAATAAAACGCTACGGTACAGATGGAATATACTTACCAAGCGTGAAAGGATCGTCTTTTTTCACTGCAGTTGAAATTGAATGCGTCCTTCGTAAGTTAACATCTTTCCTATGTCAAGAAGAGCAAGATTTGTGTTTGCAAATATTACATGGATGTTCTGAGGGGATGGATGATGTGGCAACTTCTAATCACAACAGCCGATACTCACGATTAACAATAAATTCTCTCAAGTTTATCATTTCTGAAGCCACAGTAATATGTATCTAAGATACGATATGAACATAATCTTTGATAAAGAACCTCATGTTGATATAAAGATCCAACGACACACTGGGAGCGCAGATATAAGTGAAAAATCATATGGTTGAGTTCTTTGAAAGAATATATAGCTTCATCACTCACGCTGAACATACCTGTAATGATGAATAATTGTATCGTAAAATAAATGTTCATATAGTCATATCGAGGTAAAAAATAGGCTAGTTGTTTCAATTGCATGTTAAAACGTTTGTGGTTGAATCTATAATTCGCGGTTTAAACTTTGATTTTTAATTTAAAGGATAAGCACGTCAATCAAATGTCATTTGATTCTAACTTACCGTCGAAGTCTTCTGGCAACAAATCCTGTGAACAGAAGAATTCCATTCAACTGTATGTTAACAACTGACATTACCACAGTCTTAAATGTATTGGCTTAGTTATTACATACCTTTTTGAATTATTACTGAATATTTTATAACAAATTGTATATTTTTTATAACTAATCCAAGATCCCATCAGATTGGGTTCAGCAGCTGAAGGGTTTGAATACTTCAAAATCATGTTAATATGTTTCTTAATTGATAGTTAGAATTTATACTTTTATGTGCTTATGAAGCGGTCTTCAGTATTTTGTTTTAAAACTCACCTTTAGTACCTTTACCGCAGATAAATATGCATATGAAAAAGAACCCAAGCAGTACGACCGAAGCTAAAATAACGAGTATCAACAATTTTCCAATATAACGACGCTGCATGATTTCGTCTTGTTCTGTGTTTTAAAAGAGATAAGTAAACAAGACAGAAATTAAACGTAATGAAGCAAAATCAAACAACAAGCAATAAAATAAATATTCGAAATGTATTAGAGAAAATGGTAGGCTCACCAAAACTGTGGTAAGTGATATTTGTTGTAAGCAGTCCGATTGGGAGGCCTTTACAGACACATGGAATAATTCCAACTTTCGAGCTTGGAAACAGTCGTAACGAAGAAACGGAATCAAAGTTGCCGTTACTTCGTTTGGTTGAACTGTTCGTATGTATCGCTGAAGGAGAAATTGGGTTATCATCAAGAAACCAATTTATAACCATCGCTGGTCTGGCCTCACGAACTAGGCATTCTACTCGCATGGCTTCCTTATTGTCAACTTTGACGACTGTGCTAATTTCTCCATTGATTGATAAAGTAATGGTTGGTAAAACTGAAAGAAGAAAAGAATGTTGAGTATGACGATTGTGTTTGGTAAACGTAAAGTACGTATCTGTCTGGAATGTTGCTTCAATAAAAACTGATATTGTATAATGTGAGTGCTTTTGAAGATCCGTGGTTGTATGACTTTTATGACTTAATAAAATTTATCGTATCGCTATAAAACTCTCATTTTTTATGTCTAATATAGACACTAAAAAAATGAACTGGTACAGTACGATCACCGTCTCATATGTTACATTACTTTCTCTGCTTATGTTTGCTGTATAAAATGATTAGTCAGATGCGTAAGCAGTCCCTAAACATATGACTAAATACGTCATAAACTGACTCATACTGGTTTTCACACACTGATATGAACAATGCCGAATGTGATTTTTGTTACCCAGTTCCATCCGAGATTGTTTAGCTTGATCCGTCCACCGAGACTACGAGCTCAATCTGATCAAAGTAGTTCTGGTGCCAATCAGATTCCATACTTGGTAGAGATAGTGCCAATCGGAGTAAGTACAATGGTTTAAAATGCTGAACATATATGTACTTAATAGAATAATAAATATGAATATGAATAATGTCAGGTCTTGTAATAAAATTGACGTAGGGAAGTAGTTTCATGTACGCGTAAGGTTCTTGGACAATTCTTATCTGAAAATGCGTATTTCCTACATGCTTTTTACTTAATAGTCATGAGTTAATTAACCATACCAACGAATGTATGACTAATTTGATAAACTTTCTAGAACGTTTAAATTCAATATAAATTTAATAACATTAAGGAAAACCCTTAAAATAGACAGAGCAGAGCAATAAACGAAAGGGATATACAGATATATAAACTAACCAAACGTAAGGAACGCTGCATGTATGGATTTCTCTACTTTGGTGTTATTGAGTTTACTATGACATGTTACCGTTCCGTTGGTGTCTTCTGGTCGGTACGTTAATATGGAGAAACAATCAAATGTTCCATTCCGTTTTTTGTTAGGACGAATGTCTGTATTTGCAATGTCATCAATTTCACGACCATTAAAAAGCCAGGTTAAATTTGATGGAGGTCGAGCACCATAGGTTGAGCATAAAACGGTTAATGTTGTTGCCATGGGAACGATGACATCACTTCCTTTGTTGTCTATGCTGATAACCATCGTCGGGATAACTATGGAGGGATTAATTAAATATTGTTAACTTTGCGTTGTTCTTCGAAAGCAACATGATTATATATATATATATACATTATGCTTGAAAACTATGGATAGAACCGAATCAGCTTACAAACACCCCCCCCCCCTCCCCGTCTAAGAAACTCAAACAGACCAACGGTTATAATTCAATTTCAATGCTAAGTCATTTTCAAAATGGGACATGATGCAGTTTTTGTTTACACTAGCTGGATATTATGACATAATACTGCAATTGTCACAGTAAGGCCAAAGCGACACAAATAAACCTTCAACTTAATAAAGTGTGTTCAGATACATTACCAATGCCTCTCTTAACATTTCACGAACGGAAATTATTAAAGTACTTACCATACGTTTCGAAGTAAATAGTGAACAGTTCTCCGGGAAAGTCTCCTTCTTGGCTACTTAAGCAAGCTAGGGTAGCGGTTGCACTACGTGGAACAATGACAAGATCGGATGATGTGTCAAAGGTATCTTTAATGTCCTGGCTTGTGTTGTAGCTTTCAAAGATTATTTCCCAATTTGCCTCACTGAGTCCTCTCCAAAACAGGTTTACTTCTGGACGAGCTCCCTCGGCGAAGCAGGAGACGTTCGCTTCTTTCCCATCTACTATAAACACAGTTGAATTGATGGCTGGTTTTCCGTTGATGGACATTTTTAAGCGGGGTCGAACTGTTCGGAAAAAGCAAAAATTAACACCCGAACCGCGCAGAATTGACCAATATGTATTCAACAGGAAAGAAATTCCGGTGTTACTCTACAAATTTCAAATAATACACCCACATGTAAACAAATCGAAAGAGATACTTTGAACAGAACTTTGAACATCAGCGTCCATGGCCAAGTTGGTTAGGGTGTCCGATTACAAATCGGGAGGCCCGGGCTCGCATCCCGGTGGAAGCTGGAAGTTTTTTCACTGCTCTTGATTTTCCAACTCATTACGATTTTCATTTATATATATTCATTTGCCTTTGTCGTTTACCTCCATCCACTTTAGGTATCACAAATGATTTTCGAGTTGGTTAGCATCATGTTTGATCTCTAGAGTAAGGCAAAATATGTCACCAAAAACAGAACTAGTATTGTTCGATTCAGGTGACAAACGCCTACAGTGGAATTA
>JAIPMN010018714.1:0-14071 GCA_020650975.1 Apostichopus californicus
TTCAAACGCCTCAAAGCAGTAAAAGATCTCTCGGCTTCCGTCGAACTGGCGGAGGAGACGAGGAGCAACCGCAAGAGAGCTTCGACTTCACCAAACATAGCCCGTACCGATGGATTCATCAACTTTGAGTGATATTCGATGATATGAATCCTGAGATGTGTAAGCTCTAACCAAATAGAGCCACGACACTACTCTTTTTCCAAATTTGTGGGGGGGACATTTGATATTGTGTCCCCCACCCATCGAAATGTGGGGGGGACGTGTCCCCCCGTCCCCCCCCCTGGATTGACGCCCATGCCTGGACATAGGATGTAGTGCCCCCGTATATTATGATATCATAGTGTCACGGCACTGGTGTTACATGGAATCGATTGCAACTTCATATATTACCTTCCGAGGTTTCTATTTTTACAACGCTAACCAATCCTAACTCTAAAATATTTCTAAAGTAGTACAACACATGTGTTAAACCTTCAGTTCTGGAAGGCAACCAACTGTTACTGTTACTGACACTGTTACTGAACAAGCATGAGGGTTTTGTGGAGAATTGTATAAAACATGTAACGTACTTTTAAATTAGGTCTGATATCATATTGAAGTCCGGTATATTGGGTGATTAACTTGAATTCTCTTACGTTCTGTGTATGTGTGAAACCCTTTCAAACTTAACTCCACATGGTCTATAGAATAGGTCTGTGATTTCACGGACTATATTTGATAAAGATAGATGGAGTTAAAAAGAAAACATGCATAGAACATGCGTAGATTTGGTCACGAATTCGGATACATCGCTAATTTCACGCCATCTCCAAATAAATCGGTGACATCAAGAACTATTAAGTGCCAATATTGGCAGTTCATTTGTTGATATCATCAACTGAATCAGCGATATATCCTAATAAACGGCTTACCATATATACAAGCGCCAATTGTACGATTGAAGGAGGTTTACTCTGAACCAAACCAGACTTTCGTTTTTAACGAGCAATGGTAAATTTGTCATAGCGCTGTGAATTGCAATATCTCGGTGAGTGTACTTCGAAACAGATAGTTGACCATGGTTAAAAAGAAAATGTGGTTAGTACGCAAACCGTTACCACATTGTCCATGGGTTGCTTCCCCAAGAAAGGTGCAATTTTCAATTAATTTCACATATTGAGAAAGCAGACATGACACTTAACATTTTCGTTATTGAAAAAAGTTTTATTGAAATTTTTAAAATGAGCTAAAATGAAGGCATATATAACTTTCTAAGATGCTTCTAATCTTGTAAGTTGAGGATACGTACTGACTTACATAGAATATAAAAATATTTAAACTAAAATATGAAAAGGTGATTATTATATGAAATGATAGAAATTTTTGTTATATAAAAACACTGGCGTTTGACCTCACCAAAATTAACATTTCAGATTGGAAGTAAAGTGGACAAAGGGACAGAATTACCTTTACATATTAAGATTTTCAGTAAGTTGCTACAAGTTGTTACTGATATGGAAGATGGCTTGGGTATGCTGAATGTATATGCCTAGCGTATGAATGCGCGCACCGTACGCCGTGACTGTAATTAGTAAGCAACGAAGCCAGAAACAACATACTACATAATATTTATAAATACGGATGCTTTCTTTCCATGTTCTGCTGTTCCATTTTTTTTTTCGAAGAAAAATGGAATTTAATATTTGCATATTGTTTAAAGAGAATATTTTTTCGAAATGTGGAAAAGAAACCAAAAGAGCTATACGTCGCAGAAAATACAAGCACCAAGTGCATGCGAAATTACAATTTCAACAGGCGGTTTGTATGTAATCAGGCTCAAGTCTCATCCTATCATACAAACAAACAACTAGGATCATACCCGAGCCTGCGCCAGATAACAAATCGTAAAAGAGATTTGAGAAATCGAAACGTAGATCTGCTATAGAAGTGAATTCAGTATAATAGATTTGACTTAACAAAATAATGTCATAATTCATTTCCCTTGTTCTGTGAAAAGCGAACAGACATTCTTTTATCGCTATTCAATTTATTTCTGTGTAAAGCGAACATTGCATTCTTGTTTATTCCATCGTACTTTGTATTGATTCTCATTCTTATTAATATGGAATTCTTTCTTTTCGGGTGTTATAAAGTCAACAATTTGTTTTTTGAAGCCAAAGCCATTTTCGCCTCATCATAAGCCAAAGCTATTGTTGATGTATGTATTGTTGAACGAGACTCCGTCAATCTTCGTGTACTGTGGGAGCATTGTGGGTAAGTGTAACGATGTAGCCGGCTACAATTTTACGTGTTGTACCAATTCAAACGTTATGCGCTATAAAAGAAAACATGATGTTTGCAGTGACAGTGATTTTACACCCAAATTCCAGCCAAACATGACGACCAAGTTTCTTTCGGGTGCCCAGCTTACTGCAACAATTAATATGCAATGTAAGTCGACAAACACTGAACGAAAAACAAAATGTCAAGTGATTTTCAGGCGAAGCCCAACACTGCAGATGTTTCCCATGTCAAGTAGCTAGGTTTTTGTCAACAATGGAAACTTGAAGCATTGCACTAACGAGGTGATTTCAATTGTGTCAGGAGGTCAAGGAACAGGTATTGTGATATCCAAACCAAAACCAGCAATGCATAGAGGAGTATAGGTGTTCCCGATTACCATCACTTTAGAGAAGGCCTGCTACAGGTATACAACAACAACAATAACTAACCGCTGTGATTGGTAAGTACGTTAGTTTTATTTGACAGGCAATATGTAACGTAGAATGTGTAATAGGCCTATATACATTTATTTGTATAAGTCTGTCAGATGGTAATAATATTCGTTTAAACCTGCAGGTAGTACAGGAGTGAATTAACACTTATGCATAGTTTCCAATCAGATGACGTCATGACATGTTTCTCTAGAGTGTAATGTTGAGTGAAAGTATAATTCATCACCCGATACTCATAGCTAGTTCAGTAACTAGATTAGCCTTATGGGTAGTTTCACGTCTAAATTAGGCCTGAATATAGTAATAGTTTACCACGTCAAATATACTCATAGACTCCTTGTCGAGTCGCGCAGTTCTTTGTCTTACATGGGAACGTGTAACAGCTTTGCAGTAATTACCGTGCCACTTGTAACACATGTTACCGTGTTACGAACAGTAGTGACTGATTCACGGTTGTGGAACATGAACAGTAGTTACTGTACTAGCTATGAGTATCGGGTGAATTCATAATATAGTGTATGATAAATGTCATTATGATGTATGGAATAGATAGCGAGGAAAACATCAATTAACCAATCAAACAGGATCGATATACGAATACTCTTAGCGGTGTATCATTTCCTCGTAGAAATTTATTACTTATTACACCAGTAATCCAAAAGTCAACAATATTCTAACCTTTTATGTTGGATATTTCTTGTATCGATTATGAAGATTTATGATTTTCGTTATATTCACCCACTGTTAACTGTTACAACCATGAGAATCGGGTGTTATATAATGTCGCTTATACATTCTGCCTATTTCTCCACATCTATAGCACGCCTTATTGCACATAGATTTAAACTTCACCACAGTCACGATGGAGAAAAATACTTACATTACCCTCTCTAATGGACATAAGATCCCCTCCCTTGCTCTTGGGACGGGACTGGTAAGTAGCCTACGTTTCAAATGAACGGAACTAGGAGAGTGATCGTAACAAACTGTAAAACACAAGTATTTGTAGCATACATAGAAATGTCCCGGAAAATGTGGGTTTTCATGGTTTTGTACTTCTCGTTTTACCTTTACCAATTATAAACAAATATGTGTATTATAGTAATGTATACAATAGAGGAGATGACATCCACATATATACAAAGTAATATTTCAGATACATATAGAAGAGTATTACTCTTTCTTTAAATTGCACTATAATTCGTCGTTCATATTTGGGAGGGGCGCTTGTTACACAAGTATTTGTTTTCTTATGATATTCATATTGAATTACCACACAACAACTTTACAACTGCCCAACGTTTTGCATCAGTGACGTTCGTAGGAGTTACTTTTGTAATGTATATATGAACGTGAATCAACGGTCAGTTTGTCAAAGATTGCAAAGGCGTTTACAAGGTCAGAATAATTTCAATAGCTTTTTGTTCTTTTATAATATGTAAGTTATACCTTCAAATCTCCAATTGTCAGATTCCCAGTGTTTGTGGTATTGTATATAGCTGATCAGCCCACAGCACACAATAACAGTCGCTATCAATCCATTCAGTTTATTGTTCTTATTGTAATTAAGAGAAGATTGTCCTTGAACTACCGTAGTTGTTTCTTTCACAATATCTTTATATAAACAAACCAAACGTTATGGGTATATTCAAACAACGTTGCAGTGTATAGCCTATAGGTAAGATATATACAGAAGCCTATATTAAGTTTATTATTAAAAAGAAAACTAGCAAAACACTCATACCAGTGTTACATCGATGAAGAACAATATGGGCATTGTGATATTTGTTGGCAGAATTGTCTCATAAATTTAGTGACGGAAGGTTACTAACATTTGTTCTTTACATAAGACGACTGGTCTAACCTACTTTCAAACCCACTTGTCATAATCGTTGCGGATCCTGAAATCCAACGATATATATTATTAAGAATGGCATAACCTATAAAACGTCTAAAAATGACACCTATACCTTAGATAAATGTAAATTACTTTCTGAAATGTTTCCAATGACTTTAATGTTACGCTTAATTTTATTCTTCTTTGAAAGATATCTATGAATAAATGATATGACTAGTTTCCGTTCCATTGTATTTAACTTAATGAGGCTATCACTCTTAATACAATGTTAAGTCTCATTGAGTCTTAATTATATGTATAATTCTTTATAAAGGCAACAGGTGAGAAGCTTCGGACTGCGTTACGCGCTGCCATTAAGTGCGGTTACCGACACATCGACACGGCTTACATGTATCAGAATGAAACTGAGATAGGCCAAACCCTTAGAGAACTCATCAACGAAGGAGCGGTAAAGAGGGAAGATCTCTTCATTACTACCAAGGTATGTCAACATCCTCCGGGAGATCGTGTTCATAAGACTCCCTGACAGGAGCTCTGTCTCTATTCATGGTGTTCTATGGGAGGCCAATAAGGAGCTTACTAAGGCAGGCCAATTGGGACAATATGTAAACTACACAATACCACACACATATCTAACATAGGCCATTTTTTAGACAACGATTCTCTTGAAATATTTCTTCCATGTGTATATTTCAGATGTAAACTCTTGTATGTACGTTCATTCAATGTAGTGCCTCCTATTTTTTTTTTTTACATGCAGTAGGATCACTTTTCAAATAGCAGAAGTAGTTAGTTAAAGCCTCTATAATGTAATCACAAACTTACTACTTTATTTTCAGTTGTGGTCGACGTTTAACCAACCAGAAAAGGTTGAAGATGCGTTCATGTTGAGTTTGAAGGCTCTCCAGTTGGATTATATTGACTTATATCTGATGCATTGCCCGGCCGCTATCAAGGTAATTATATTGTCAAGTATATTATCGAGTATCGTTCGATGAGCTTAGTTTCTCGGTTTCGGCTATAGCTGATTAACAACTCTTCGGGACATTCTAATGGCGGGACCGCGAGAGTAGGCCAAACGTGGTATAGAAGACTGTAACTGCGTAATATCGTCGTGAAATGACTGAATACATATTCATCAACAGACAACGCCAAGTTATGAAAAACAATTGCACACGCTTCCAAAATTCTCCCTCTGCTATTAATTTTGATCAAGAGTGCCAATATTTAGACCCTTGTTGTATGACCCCTCCATTGTAGTGTAAGAAGATTATTATTGTAGGTTTTAACATTGACATCGCAAACAAACAAAAGAGATTGCGCAATGTAGTATCATGTGATATCACATGGTTAATGAACAAAACACTTACTCAAAAGTAACTGTGCTTTCGTGCCAACAAGCGAGGTCGTAAAGAAGGAGAGGAACTTCACCAGAATAGCTCAGACTAGATGGCTGCAAAGAATCTGCAGGAAGAATTAGGGACTCGTCTGAAAGAATAAGCACACGTGTCAATGATACATTTAAAAATTTTATTCTGAACTATAGGCATACGCATGCAATCAATATCATAATGCAATTTGAGTTATTCCACTTACGAAAATATCACCGATTTCATGGCTTTGACAGTGAAAACTGGTTTAGATGAGTACCTGCTAATCAATTAAAACTGAAGAGGGTTATAATTTCTTAGCATACAAGTGTCACATTTATGACCAGCTACTACTGAGAAGGACTTACAAGTAGAAAATACTAAACACACAATGCTATACATAATGATTAACTGGACTAACCGGACTACTATAATGGTTTCGCCAATAATTTTGTCCACATTTTAACAGAAAGTGGATGACACTGCAAAATTTCAGTTTATACTGATTAACGGTTTGTCACTTATTCACAGTACAAACTGATCAAGCCATGTACATTGGGTGCACAGTAGCATCTGCTGACAGGTTTAACATGTGTTACTTTGTTATAACACACTTCAGTTTATACTGATTAACGGTTTGTCACGTATTCACAGTACAAACTGATCAAGCCATGTACATTGGGTGCACAGTAGCATCTGCTGACAGGTTTAACATGTGTTACTTTGTTATAACACACTTCAGTTTATACTGATTAACGGTTTGTCACTTATTCACAGTACAAACTGATCAAGCCATGTACATTGGGTGCACAGTAGCATCTGCTGACAGGTTTAACATGTGTTACTTTGTTATAACACACTTCAGTTTATACTGATTAACGGTTTGTCACTTATTCACAGTACAAACTGATCAAGCCATGTACATTGGGTGCACAGTAGCATCTGCTGACAGGTTTAACATGTGTTACTTTGTTATAACACACTTCAGTTTATACTGATTAACGGTTTGTCACTTATTCACAGTACAAACTGATCAAGCCATGTACATTGGGTGCACAGTAGCATTTGCTGACAGGTTTAACATGTGTTACTTTGTTATAACACACTTCAGTTTATACTGATTAACGGTTTGTCACGTATTCACAGTACAAAATGATCAAGCCATGTACATTGGGTGCACAGTAGCATCTGCTGACAGGTTTAACATGTGTTTCTTTATTATAACACACTTCAGGTTATACTGATAAACAGTTGTCTCATATTCATAGTACAAACTGATTAAGCAAGCTACATTAGGTGAACATATGCATACTACGTTCCTGAATGCAATCAATTCTTGGATTTGTTTGAATGATGTCAAAATAAATTCATTAACGCGCTTTTCTAAATTTGCAGTACGTTGATGACAAAACTCTGATGCCTCCCGCAGAAGACGGTGGTCCTGGACTTGCACTGGAAGACGTTCATTACATTGATACATGGAAGGTACATATTATAGAAGGCATATCTTTAATGTAATTATAAGTACTGAGTACACATTGGTATAGGACTTGGACCCAATTGCGTATCACTCTTTCTTAGTTTAATATTAAAATCGCCTTAATGTAACAAGAATAATACTCAAAAGAAGCACAAACTTTGAGACTGCCAAGATTATAACAGTTGCAAATGAATTTTGGATTAGATGCTTGGTTCAGAGAAAAAACACTTTTTATGTGAGCAAAAGAGCACTGCTCGGGTGTTTTTCTCTTCAATATGAAGTCATCCGTCCATTCACTATGTTGTCTCATGATGGTATAATACTTATGAATATTTTCCATTTACAGATATGTTGTTAGATTGCATTTCACATGTTGTTAGTTGGACAGAAGTGATTTTCAGAGACTGTTTGGTATGGTATTGTAAATAAAAAAGGGATTGGCAAATTAGACATCTGGTGTTAACTGGTCTTTATTGAGTGGGGTTCCAAGTACGGTCCCATCACGGGTGTGCACTTACTTACTCCACATAAACAATAATGTTAACTATGACAGCCGTTTCCCTCCCCCCCCCCCTCCCCTTTGATCCACCGATCATTTATCTCATTGCCTCCGCCCAGGAGCGCAAAGAATATATCTAACAAGGTTTCCGATTGTTTCACACAGGCGATGGAACCTTTGGTGGAGAAGGGTTTGGCAAAATCCATTGGAGTCTCAAACGTGAACTTACAACAGCTTGGAGAGATCCTCAGGATTGCTAAAGTACCCTGTGTAAACAATCAGGTAAAGACTTCCACACTGGTACTTTAACCCTGGTTTAATGTCGTTAAAGAGAGACCAATATAACTAGATAGTGCGTTTTAAAAAAATGTGAACTCACTGTCTACATATTTCTGATTCGTTTTAGTGGCACTTAATCCATGTATGTTGTGTGTTACAATTGTCCATTGTTGTTCGCCGCAAGTGGTCACCATCAGAGAATATCGAGGCATATCACTTTCAAAGTTATTCACATTGTCACCTAGTATTGTGTACAGTTGAGTCCGGCATACTTTGTAGCTGAATGCTAAGATGCAATATCATAATATTTATGCTTGCATGTACCAGCTATTGACCAAAACACTGTATTCCAAGTTTGGATGCAAATCTGATTGAAGGTTGTGGAGTTATTACAAGTTTAAAACTTATGCCCAATAAAAGTTTGCGCCTAAATGGTCCCAAATATTTGACCCAATCAAAGTGGATCAAAAATATATTTGCAACCCAAAAATTGATCCCTCAAAAATTTGGGCCCAAATGATACCAAAAATATAAACATTTGTGGTGGATATAAAATCTGAGCCCATCCAGCCTAAAAATGGGCCGGAATTTTGGGCGGCCCAGATGGTCCCAAAAACATTACGCCAACATTTACCAGCATTAGCCAACAACTGTACACCAAGTTTGGCTACAATTCCACTTAACTTGAGTGTGGAATTATTGCAATGTAAAAATGTTAACGTTTGACCTCATCAACCCATTAATATTAATAAGGTCAGCGCCAGAAACTATAGGGCACATCTTCTTACTGTACTACATCTACATAGCAAGTGTGGATATCCATCACTCCGTTGTTGAGTTGAGACGCACACACTCACACGCACATACGCGCGCAATCTTATTTTCGATGATATTATCTACAAGCGATGACATTTCCCTTTATTCTAACCCTTTGTCTGAACAACCAATGACTATTTTTCTCTATTGTTCGACAGCTGGTGACAGGAATTTCTATTGTCCCATGTCACTATTTGTTAGGGCTAGATATGCCAACACCATCATGACTGTATAGGTTCCTTTGCTTCCAGCAAGGAACCCAAAATAGGATGATGGTTACCTTGGTGCTTGTTTATTACCAACATTGGTCTTATTGTTCCTTTTGACTGCCAAACTGTTGTGGGCTTGTTGTTTGGGGTTTTTTTTTATATTAAAGTCGTCCACATTTGTCAGACTGTATTTATACTGTATATCTTTGTGTATATGCGTTAGTCTTATTTTTGTTAAGTACGTGAACCCTCAAGAAATTGCGTTACACTGTTACTCTTCATATATACTCTGATGTCTAAGCGCGGTACATAATAATTACTGTAGCCTGCGGAGAAAGTTTCATGCCTGAAATTTCATGACTATAAAGTTCTGTACAAAGTAAAGAGAAACTCAGTTGACAGTCGCCTCTAGCCAGTTCACCAATAAGATCCAATGCCTCACCAACATTTTTATATTATTATTAATTCTTGTTATTATTTATTTTTTATCTTCATGAAGATCGAGAATCACCCATACCTAGACCAGACTGAGTTGATAAAATTCTCTAAAGAGAATAACGTTTCCATAACAGCATTTGCGCCTCTTGGATCGCCGAAAAGACCATGGTGAGAGTAACACGCAAGCAACAATTGGAACAAAGAATAATTCGTTTTTGTAGATATCTGGCTTAATTTCCGACAAAGTAACAGGGGCGTAGCTCTACTTTCATTTATTTCTTTTTATTATTATAATTATTTAATCCTCTCATGAAGGGGGGCTTTGAAAATTGGGGGAACAGGTCCCCCTGCCCCCCCCCCCGTAGCTATGCCCCTGGAAAGTACTAGCTGTTTCCTTGTTTTATGTCAGTTCAACTTGCCTATAAGTTCAGCTCTCTGACAAACTAGATATCGAAAGAATACACTAGTGGATTGTAACAACTTAATTTCCCCTTTGTAGGTGACAAAGACGATCAACGTAACAAAAATATGATAAATTTGTCGCTTTGAAAGGTTTAAATTATAATATCAGGAAATACCAAATTTAACTAAGGAACTCACATTTTTGACACTTACGTGTTTTGCGATGGTCTGATATATTAATATAAATTTTCTAACTAAGTTTGCATATTTTCCTATAAAGGGCGCCAGAAAACGACAAAAATTTACGAGATGATCCGGTAGTAAAGAAGATAGCAGACTCTCGCAAGTGTACTCCAGTACAGATATTAATAGCCTATAACCTCAGTCAGGGCCTGGTATGTACTCCAAAGAGCATCTGCGTCGAAAGAATTGAAGAAAACTTTAAGGTGAGTCTGCTCTTTGTAGCACAGATAGCATTTTTTAACAAAGCCAGAACAAGTGCTTTTGAAGATAAGACGAAAGGTTACATCTATGGCGTTTCAACTATTTCCCTCTATAACTAACTGGAAATATGAATATCTAAATTACTGCATAGGCTGTGTAAACTATTTAAGTTACTCACATGATAATCACAGCGGAGGAAGTAATTACTGGAAGTAATTCCCGAACTATTTTTTGGGCAAAATCGGCAATGACTGTAACGCGAATCGCTAAGTCGGCAATTACTATTATGATCAGACTCGTCCACTGAAAACGGCAGCATACATAAACGTTGTACTCAAGGCCGATGCCGAAGGAAATTAATCAGGTCACACATCCGGAATCTATACATGCTAAGTTCTTCAACATCGCCCTCATTTCCTTTCGGGGAAACGTTTCATGCTGTAGTATTGATTCAATTATGCAAAACAAGCAATGTCGAAATCTATGTCGAAATCTATATATACTAAGTTCTTCACCGTCGCCCTCATTTCCTTTCGGGGAAACGTTTCATGCTGTAATTTTGATTCAATTATTCAGAACAAGCAATGTCGAAATCTATGTCGAAATCTATACATACTAAGTTCTTCACCATCGCCCTCATCTCCTTTCGGGAGAACGTTTCATGCTGTAATTTTGATTCAATTATTCAGAACAAGCAATGTCGAAATCTACGTCGAAATCTATACTACTAAGTTCTTCAACATCGCCCTCATTCCCTTTCGGGGAAACGTTTATGCTGTAGTTTTGATTCAATTATGCAGAAGAAGCAATGACGTCGTGTATAATGTACCCTGCTAAATGACAAAACGTTCACGGTACATGACATCTTGAGTAAAGACCTTTAAATGAGCTGACAATGCTTGAGAGTGAACTAATCAAATAGCTAAACAAAACTTGCCTTACGATGGTATAATTCACTGCAACGCAGCAAGAATAATCTCTTATTTTCAAGTTCCGTCCGACGGTCTCGTTTTCTTTCCTTCAGTCTCTTGATGTAAAGCTAACAACAGATGAAATCAATCAACTTGAAGGACTGGCTTGTAACTTTAGAGGCTTCTCGTGGGATTTGTAAGTAAACTAGAGATGTTCGTAATAAGTACAAGGTTAAATGGTCTAAGACAATAAAGTCGGGGTATACAACTTGAGTGGTGAATACTTCCTTAACAGGAGGGTTCCAATTCTTCCACAACATGATATTGATATCCGGGGGCAGAGATACTATCCTTAGCGAAGAAGCAGTCTCTAAAGCGCGTACTTAGCAACCTGAAGAAACATACTTGCCGATGCAGCAACACCATGTAGTTTATACATTTACTTTACACGATAGGCTTAAAATATGTGAAAGCTATATACTACCTTACAAAAAATATTCAAATAGATGAACTATATTTATTGTTTTTTTCTTGTCCTTCTTCCTTTACAGCATAACCAAGCACAAACACTATCCTTTCTAAGGGATGTCGGCCCCGACGAGTTTCAATTCACATTTTTGTCTGGATAATGGTGTGGTGGAGGAATAATATCTTTACAAGTTACAAATTATTAAAGAACGGTTTTAAAATTTGCGGTTAACGGTCAGGGAAGCCTCACCTTAATTGGATTACAATTATTTAAATGTAATGCAATTTGCGAAATACCCCGCTAATGGGTTACACCTGAATATGAGGGCTTGTTTTACGCTTACATCTTTTTTACAAGTCACGATCATTCATGGAATGAATACGAACGTCAAATGATAGTAATCAACACGATATGATATTTTCGTACGATAAGAGGTATTTTTTACATTGATTTACTTAGACCTTCGTTTGTTGAGAATGAGAGGTGGTTTAAGAAAGGATTTTGAGAGAGTTGGGTGCTTCATGACATATTCCAGTGCTTGGTGTTAATATGGTGTGTATATGTTCATTTGACCCCCCCCCCCCCGCACGGGTGAACGCAATTTTATCTTTGGGACTTGCCCTGTCCTGTCGCTAAACGGAGATATTGGCGCTGTTTATAAATAATACCGCAGTAGGAGTTTTTCCTTGAACGCAGTAACTTTATGTTCAAGACCTTACCCGACAAACGCTATAATTTCCCCGTCAAACTGTTTTGGCGTTTACCCATTTCATAATTAAACCACTAATACCGCTTAACGAATGATTTCAGCCCTGTTTTCGCATGATTTGGAACACATTTTAGTATCAAGGTATTAAGATTGAGCGGAACAATTCCCATTGTAGATACGAATGTCTAGGTAGGAGACTTCGGTAAAAGAGTCTTTAGTCTCGAATTCAAGGATGGGGTGCAAAGTGTTAATAACATTTGTCCAATTCAGCAGCAAACAAATTTAAGTATGGTATCATTTCTACTATAGAAAAGAGCGATTAATATTTAGGCCTACATATGATGTTACTATCCTTGAAGTAAATAGATGGAAATTATTCAATAGCAGCCCTGCCAATGACAACCGCCTTATTCTTATACTGCTATGTTAAAAACTAACAATCAAACAAGATAACATTCTACAGAGCTGAATATATAATCGCAAACACACTTCATGAATAATTTATTATAGGCATATATCAAATCAAAATAGCATAAATAAACTTCCCACCATTCATATCTGAACTGAACAAGAAAACAAACGGTATACATCCAATGTCACCCCCCCTTGCACTAATACCTCCGGTCGTCAATGGAACTGTGTATTTTAGTATCTAGTCTAACTTGGTGAAGGCTGCAGCCTGCAGGTGTTTGTAATGTTTGTCTTTGTATTATTAGCAAAAGTCACTATCAACTATTCGACCCTTGACCTCTGATGTTTCAGTTCTCAGGGCTAACGAATCCGCCCGGTGGGTCGTACCACCGTCAGGCGCGGCGGAACGGGAAAATTATTGGGGGGGGGGGCTAATGTGTGGAGACTATCTAAGCGGAGCGCCACCATCGGTTGGCGCGGAGCGTACAAGAAAATTTTGGGTTTTTCAAACCCCCAGATGGCCGGAAACGGCACTTCCCGAGTGTTTTATGCTGCGAATACCTAGCCATAAAATATGGGTCTCAAGCCTGCAATTTCTCAGATTGCACGTAAAAATCTGTAAAAACATTGTTATTTGTATATTCGATGGTGTTTTAAGAGAGTAGCTATTACTCGTAGTGTACTCGCAAAGACGTTTTTGAGTGTAGTAAATTACTAATTGCAATTAAATGCAATAATTAAATAAATGTCATAAGAAAAATCAGAAAGCATTTCTTAATGTCAACAAATGGGTAATTCCAAAACCATGTGCAGTTGCCAACAAATTTCTATGAACCAAGCACTGTCACGAATGCATGTACCCTATACGGTACAGGTGAAATGCTAATATTTTGCTTTTGTTCGTTTAATCATTGATTGCGTTTAAACATAGAGCCATGTTCCACGCCTTGCGTGTACTCATAGTGTAAACGCAAATTTTGATAAGTGTAGCGTTTAGCTTATTACACTCTTATTTAAAACACTAATATTCGCAGATGCACGTTCGGAGCCTTGGTAAATATT
>JAIPMN010018715.1:0-19095 GCA_020650975.1 Apostichopus californicus
ATTTGCTGCCAAAATTCGTTGCGTTTTGTATGACAGAATATCGATACTTTGTATCACCCACCCAAGCGATATCTGAAAAAGAAGCACTTTAACATATTAGCTGATTAAACATGATGCAGTGAGTTTTGGACTTTCCATTAAGTAATCTGGAAAATAGAATTGGCGAAGTCAGACCAGATATCTGTTAACATTTTTCCTACTCTAGGTATGTCGGGACGAACTTGTTATTATGATAACAACAATTGACTGGCTGGCACTTGATCCAGATTATTTGTAAAAGCGTATTCTAAATAAGTGGCCTATTATTTGCAAAAAATATAGTTAACATCTTCCTTGCAATTTGACAATTGTTTAAAATTAGTTGACTTGTAGTATTTATAATACTGGTCATGGGGTAAATCTAAGGTTCCTTATGGCAACTCTTATGAGGCACTGCATCTGTATCATATGGGCTGAAATTTGTTGAATATGTATTTCAAACAATATGTTTTTAGCTACAACTTTATGAGAACGGTAGAAAAATTAAATTTTGTTTGGCTTATATTTCATCACCGTCATTGGTTTTTCATTTAAAACCAGAAAAAATGGGTGGTCTCCTATATCCATAAGGAGTGCATAGTCTATATGTTTAATTCATTTGTTACTTGTGTGAAGATGTTGGGACGAAACGCATATTCAAGAAAAGTATGTTGGATAATAAGACGTTAGTTTAGTAAATAAACTAACAGAACGAACATGGTTGATTGCAGATATAACGACTTTATCTAAGTTAATGACAAACATCGAGTTATTAACATCACGAGAATCATGGCGTAATATTGAAGACTTGGCGATGAATGATGCTGTATTTTCTGTTTTGTTTGCCTCTGATGAGGTGTCATCCTAAAAAGACGCCCGAACTCAAATGTCCCGTATGTTTCTTAGGTCTCATTAATTAAATTACAGGTGGTTACGAGAAAACTTATTTCAGACGTTCAGTGCTTTGAAGTATACTAACATTGTTCTGAATGATATTTGCCAGTGGTTGGAAACCAAGGTAGAATTCAGTAACCAATGGTACCCTTTTGAAACTGTTTTACGAGTTTTGTTTGTCAATGTTGCAGTGCGGGGTTTGCTTTTGTACTTGATGGCATTTTCAATAAAACCCCGCACATATTGTTTGATGAGGTGTTGTGACAGTTCGTGCGAGAATCAAAATCGACTTCAGAGGAGCAAATGCGCCGAAATGCGCAACGCTTGACTGCATGTAATGTTTATGGTACAATGACGTGGATGGCAACTGCTTGGTATAAGAGAGTTGTGATTGTTCGTGGGTTTATTGAACAAGTCTGTTTTGAGTGAGCCATTTCGTAGGGTCACAGTGGTGTACAGAAAGTGAACGTCATGTCTAGAAAAGTGCAGTAAATTTGATTGTGTGATGAAACGAGTTTACGGCATCAATTAAGAATTTTAGATTTGCCTCACGAAGGGTCTATATCATGAAGATATCATCAATAAAACGTAAGTTTTGTCGAGATAGAAATTCTTTCTCGAGGTTTCCTATAAAGACGTTGACAAAAGAAAGAGCGGTGCCATAAATCAGGATGTAGTGTTTGTTGCCTAATACTAGATTGTTAGTCAAGATAAAGTTGCATCAATTTAGCCAATTCTTACTTCGTGTGGGTTTAATCACATTTCGGCTTGAATGCTTTTTTGCAGGCCTAAGTGCCCTCTTTGTTAGGAATGTGTGTGTATAACGAAGACATCCACGGTTACAAACAAAGTGGAAGATGGAAGATTTTTATTTCCCCAATTTTCCGGATGAAATCCCTAGTTTCCTGAACATAGGACGAGAACAAAAGTTTGGATACGAAGATCCACGAATTTGCATTTTGTTTTTAGTGGCCGTACATTTACTAGATATTATGGGATTGTATTCTCTGTAAATTTTGGGCAGAGGGTGCCTCGTTTCACTTTTTGTGTGATCACAAGCCAGGAGTCTGAAGTGTTGAGGGTTGTCGAGTAATATATTGGCTTCCTCTCTTTAGAATCGTTTACCCATTGTGCCAATTGCAGAACCTTTGTCGGCTGGCTTGATGACAATGTCATCACGCTTCCAACGTTCATTGATAGCCTGTCTTTCAGTTCTGGTGAGCTTTTTGCGGATGTCATGGCAGAGGTATGTGTTTTTACATCCTCTTCAATTGCGGAAATAATGATTCACGAGGCGAACAATGACCCTTGGATTCCACAAGCTTAAATCTATTAGGAAACTGACGTATGATATAGAGAAAATAGTTGAACACATACAAAACCCCATTTTCTTTTGAAATCAGCAGTCCTGGAAGTGGTAACTTTTTGTTGTTTCATGGAGAAATTGGTAATGTTGGAGTACTGATATTTCTTTACATTATTAAACATCTCCAAAAAGTCTGAAACATGTGGTCTTGATAAAACCTTTCTCATGTATACTCTTTGATCGTTCGTTTCATTTTCGGCTTCGTGTGGTATTGAACCAATAGCAATGTCAGACAGTTGTATATTGAAATGTGCAATCGTTTAAATTTACAAAGGACTTATTGTTCGATGTGAAAATTTGCTTGAATAAAATAATTAATTGTAACACAATATAACATCTGCACAATTTTCGTGATAATTCTCAGTTTCTTGCAATGATTTTCTTAGAGTATTAGTGTTTTGCATTACTTCAATACTTACCTTAATTTCTATAATGTCAGATTTTCCTTTTATAAATCTCTTACGAGATAAACATGCATGGACAATATCACGCATCACCATTCAGTCTATTCAGGATCTAAAAGTCTAAAAGATCGATCAAACACGTTGGGCATTTATCGTGTTGAAACAACTCCGTTAATTTCTTCTCCATTTGGAGAAAGAAATATTTGACTAATTAGTCCAGAGACTTTGGTCGTGATATTTCAGAATGACAGTGGATTTTTTTTAACAGGAATTTGTATATGTTTAAACTTGAATTTTGGTGAATTAGAGCGACACAAAATAATGTATGCATTTGAATAACAATGATTAATTTCTAGTGTAGGAATGTGAAATGTAGTCTTAACATGTTGTGAATTGTTTTTGTTTATGAGTATTACAAGCTCTCCTCGACGATGAAATGAATTTTAATGTAAAACGTATATTAGCTAAAACTAGGATACCATATATTAGGCATGTTCCTCACGAAGCCTTTTATACTATCAGAATCACGACTCTATTATCAAACCCATCTGGCTAAGTAACTAATTAAAATGTCGATCAAGTGTGTATAAATTTCATTTTATATTTCAGTGTCCAGTTTAAAATTAATGAATACTTTACTTTAGTAATAAGCTACTTTCTTTAAAAATACATTGTCATATAAGCAGATTACCAGTTGCAATCCAACTCAAACATTGGATATACATAGAGTACAGTTTTCATATAAACTTATAAGTATTATAACTGAAAACTACCTGCCTACACATACATCTCATAGACACTTGTTTGTAGGATAAAACCATTTATGTGCCCACTGGATTTAATATTAAGAATCATTTTCGTAAGGTAGTTTAACAGTTAACGAAAATTCATATCATAATCGATTGCTATGGACTGGTTTAGTATAATATTATATATGTTAGCCTTACCTCGTTGGCGTTCCTGATATACAATCTACTAAACGCAAACGACCAAAGTTTGCCTTCAACACAATGGAAATATTGAAATTAGCAGTAGAATTACGCCAACATGAACGGTCGCTGTGCGTTGTAATTTTGATTGCATTTTGTTCAAAGTTCAATATTGAAGGTACTTAAATCAACTCGTCTGATCAAAGTTCATATTGGTGTTTCATTAATAATGACACATCACCGTGTTTATTGTAGATATATATCTATTGAGCGTCTATGAGAAGAGAGATCTACATAGTTTTACTGTGAACTGTTTCCAATTTCCAAGGCGTTTCCAAACACCCCAAATTGCAGAAACGGTAACAGAATATGGATTTCGTATGAACACAAATTTCAAGGTTGCGTTTTGTTTTGCAAGTAAATACACATATAACTCAAGGGTGTGCTCCATCAGCGGAACTGAAAGTATTGTGGATACGAAAAACACCTTGAGATGCATTTACCTTCCATATTTAATATATATGTCGTAAGCTGTTGTACAAAGTTTCAGCACATTTATATCCATGTTCTTCTACGCTTTCTCCAAACCATGCGTTGTAGTTTTTTAAAATAGGCAATCATTAGGTTTGTTTCTAAATTCTAAATAGCGAATGCAAAAAGGTATAACTTAGGGAAAAAAAGGAATACAAAAGTATATAGACTACTGCGTTAAAAAAGAAGGGGGGGGGGGGTCGTTGGAAACAGGCGCGTAGCCAACCTTTTGTGGGGCGAGGGGGAAATCCAAATTTGTGTCTGAAGTTAATAGCCAGGTATTAACCTAAGCTTTACTAACGCTTGTACTAACTTTTTCCGTTCCATTTATTTTAATGTACATTTCTAATGAACTATAAAATATACATCACTTTACTTTATAGGTATTTACAGACATAGCCTATCATTTATAAGTATAATTGTAAAGAATGATAATCTTAGTACATAAACGTACATGAACGTCATTAATGAAATAATTCAGTGCACACCGCAAATGCACTTTGAAATTGAATATAACTCTTTCTGTTTTTCTTAGGAAATGTAGTATATATAGCGCTTCACAGTAATTTCAAACTTAAATGTATAGAAAAATTCATTAAGAGTAGGCGAGATTATATCTTTTAAAATCATAGATATAAGATTTCATATGTGAAATGAGACAATTTTACTGGGGACTTAATCTATTGAAAACAGTATTTTTCTTCCAAAAAAGGACCGTGTCTTGAAAATGAAACTCTCCACCTCCAAAATAAACGTAACTGTAGAATGAAACTATGTTCAATTTTTCAGTAACAATATTATAAATGAAACAGATTTCTGTGTTTAGCCTTACCAAATTGCGTTAAAGGTTTATTTGTAGCAATGATTTTGTGTAAAAATGTACACTGAAGTACTGGCGCTTAGCGTCCGACACGGTATAACGGGAAATGTTAAAACCCTGTGCCAGTCGTTCTCTGTGAGGTTTGTAAAAGCGTGACCCCACATCTCTCGTGCTGTCGAAGGTGAATACAACTCGTCTGAATTGCGTTGTTGAGCATACTGATGTTGCAGTTTGTAACCTCATTGCTATGACAACCCGACGTTCTCAACGGTATAAAGAACTTGGCTTGGACAAATTCATATTCCGACTCGAATATTCTTTAAAATGATTAAAGATACGGAACGTCTCAGAAATTGTACCTTCACTCCCATCAAGGAAAGTGTAGTGTCTTCAGCATACTGCATAATTTTCAATTCTCTGTTACTTTTTCTGATACCTTTAATGATATTATTATCATGGAATTTTATAGCCAGCAACCATGCAACCAGAATAAATAAATAAGGACTTAATTGACAACCCTGACGAACACCCGGCCTACGTTGAAGAGGTAAGAAGACAGTCAAAAAACCATTATTACAAATACAAGTGTTACAATTGCTACAGAACACGTTAACCTACGTTTTAAAGCTAGTGCCAAAGTTAAAATACTAGAGAGTTTTGTGAACAAAGGGCCATTCTAACTTATTAAACGCGTTTTCAAAATCCAATTGGAACAGAAAACCCGGAATATCTAGATGCAAACAATACTCTATGAGGTCTAAAACGAATCTAATATTCTCCCCCAATTAACCTATGTATCATAAAACCGGTCTGATGTGGGCCAATGAGACTATTGCAGACACGTTTTAATCTAGAAGCAATCACCTTTGCAACAATTTTGTAGTCATTATTTAAGAGTGCGATAGGACGATAATTTTGTAGAGAGATGGTAGTGCTTTTTTAATTTTAAAGGCACAATATCTCTTGTCTGTTCTGTTGAGAGTTACCCATTACGATATCCGCAATTTAGAGATGATAAAACCAGCTACCCTATTGAATTTCAATAAGTCTGACAAAGGTTCACTCCTGTAGCTTTACCATTGCTTATTGCCGTTAGAGCTTGGTAGCATTCATCTAGAGTAAGTCCGCCTTCACAGGACTGTAAGTTGATATCGTTAATATTCTGGTCGAGAGCTTGCCGCAAAAAGAGGTCTTTATTACATCCCTCTGAGGTATGGAGCGTCTTGTAGAAAATCCCGATCTCCTCGAGAATACCAACATTGTCTGATACGAATATACCATTGCTCTTCTCAAATTTTAAACTTGTATTAAGTGACTTATTGTTTTTCTTCAGATTAGAAATATTTAGAATTATTTTCACCACCCACCGTGTACGAGATCTAATGATGGTGCCTCTCAGCTGATAGTCATAAATATAACAGTTTGTTTTGAGTTTCCCTAAATTTTGAACGTATTTTTGCAGACTATACGCTTTATAGCTGCTGTTCAATGTCGGCGATTCCTGAATAAGTTCATTCTCTTTAGCTCGCCTCTCTCTGGCTCTTTCTTTTGCGAATTTTATGTTAGTTTACAAATATGAAACTTCAACATTTCCCACCGGTAAAACAAAACAAAAGACGATTAGGTCCCCTATTCATTCTTCTAATAATTGGAATCGGATAAACAGATGTTTGTCTCTTGAAGCATTAAAATGTATGGATTTCGTCTGTGAAGATACGCGAAATATAACCTTCCTCTTGTAAAAGCAATCAGCTTCAAATTTGTCTCCATCAAGAGACTGAAGGTAACTTACCATCCTATTACATAGAGTAACAGGCCAATTTTCTGTTGCTATTTAATTTTCATGAGGGGCAGGGCCATATACGATGTGGTTCAAAGTAGCTTGGAAACATGAAAACTCAAGGACAGTATAGTAATTTTCGTTGATATTGGACACGATGATACACCACAGCCCACTGGTGGTTTTCATATATTTCCTTTATTTTATTCGGATTATATTCCCTTTTTTCTTTAGAATGCGGGACTTAATCTAAAAGTACAAAAAAAAACGTGTAATACCTCAGTAAACATTTTGGTAACAAACGTCATACTTGTTATGGACATGGTTATTAACCATTTAAATATATTCAATGACATATTCTGTTGTTGAGTAAATAATCACGAGGGGTAGGGTCTCAAGAAACAAATCTGGGGCAAATTTGTAACTGACACTTTTTTGATACGCTATGTTTTTGTTTTGGATAGCATATATTGTAATTAACCGTACAATTCCTTCAAAATCGTATGTAATGACTTGACATTGTATTCATTGCATTTCTTGCAGTGTCAATTTCATTTTGCTAACTCAGTTTTTATGTGGGTCGCGTCCAAATAATATAGTGTTTGTCCTTGCCGACTTCGGTATATACAGGCTGAAACATAACATAACTCTTACACACCTATATGAAACAACCTGTCAACAGTCGCTCCCGCCTTCTGCTAAGCCCCACCAGCAATCTAATTAGAATAGGGAAAAAATACTTAAGAAAAAGAAATAATACTCATTCTGTGCCAGTTAATTTTCTTTTAGTTTGTATTATCAACAAAATTGTTACAAGAATTGAGTCACACTTGCATGCTGTCGATCTACAGACTGGAATCGTTCTTAATTATCTTTGTTATGCAACGATATGGCATTTAAATATTATTCCTTATGTCAAATTTTCCAGCTGATGAGATTTCTATATATATAAATATAAATAATGCATGCAGTTTCTGTTGGTTCTAGTTTCTTCCAAGGGAAGATTATCCCTCATAAATGCAAATAATGATACATAGGAAACTGTATTTGCATAAAGGCAAATATCTATACAAAGCATCTGTAGTGCACCCGATACACACTGAGAACACAGTTACTACTGTACAAGCTTTTTGTACCAAAGTAAAAACTGGATCGTACTATAAATCGGTAGCATGTGCTGTTAAGATTACAGTAAGACATGAGGATATTTGTAATTCCAACAAATGTAATTTCTACAGTGGACTTCTGCAGCTACCTGTTCTACTGCTTACTTGGCAATGGCAATGTTGTAGTTCGTATGTTGGTACCAGGGGTGCCATGTATTTTTCAACCCTTTTCCCACTTCTACATAGCAATGTCTCTATGAAAGGCCCATTTACTATAATATGAGTTCCTTTTTTATTTCTCTTGAAGCACATTGTTAGATGAACTTTATTTGCACAAAAAGGCTTCTTTTGCTGTAAATGAAATATGGCCTGGGCAACAGCGAAACCGTTACAAACGTTAGATTTTTCACCAATGAAAAATGCACTGTTTTATTCAGTTATTGTTTTACACGAGGGTTTATTCTGGGTTTTTTTTTCACCAAAAACTACACTGTACAGTAAGAATCGAAGAAGGTACATATTCCCTTGCACGGTCACATTTTCAAGTTCTAACAAGTACTAGTTAGTCTTTCTGGGTGTCCGTCTTTTGCAGGTTAACCATGCATGGCTAGGGTATCTATTGGAGAGTTGTGAATCTCATGAATGTTTGTAGGACGGTACCACCATCGTTTACCAAGTTTTCATTTACTTCTGTGTGGTTATGAAATCAATCTCTAAATCTTAACTTTCAAATTTCAAACTAATTTGTTCAAGTGAATGGCACAGCAAGCTATGACGGTAAAAGTTTTTAACGTTATCGGGTCTTTGCTCATTTCCCGTTGCAATCACTTGTATCGTTGTGAATCACGTTGTTTGCCGGCAAAACTTTCAACTAATAAGACAACTGAGAAATAAATTATTGTCGGTTTTTTTGTGACAAAAAAATAAACCCTTTAATTATTCCCAAAAATATATTCTTCGGTGTTGCCTTGTATTTGACTGGAAATAAATCTCTTACTTCGCTAATTATATTGTCACAAAGATATTCCTGAACCTTACAAAATACTTGGCAATTTATTTATTCTAAAGTAACAATTAAATTGATCGTCAACGCTGTTTCATGTACCGAGTTAGACAACATATGTGCATACACCTAAGTAATGCAGAATCATTGAGGAAAATAATATTGACAATGTGAATGAAATTTCATCTCTTTTGTCAACTTTAAAAACACCATATTAAGCAGGTTGTGCATTACTAAAGAATTTTAAAGGTAATACTCACGGTAATCATGACCAGGGTAGATCAGACTGTTTGTTCTATAAATACTATTCGTAATATTGATCCCTTCATGTTTTCATCATCTAACATTGCTATGTAAGTGTTTGCCATATAACTCTGTTATCACGACTGTTAGGTGAATACCGTGCTTACTATCCATGAACAGATACTGTTCATTGGTAGAGAGAAGAAGCACACTTAAAGGTAAAAAAACAAACAGACTCTTGACAATGGTATTTCAGAAACACTTTATCGTCAGTCGTTCATCATGTGAGATATAAAATATATCATATGTTAATTAACTTTCTTTTCTGCTCATTATATAGGCGACGAAAAAAAAAACAAGAAAGGTTATTAAAATCTTGTGTGCGATACGATTAGCTTTAAAATGTCACCAAGTGACACAATTCACTTTTGCTGCAGTAAAATATAAAGGAGACTATTTATGCCATTTCTTTCTCTTCGCATAAACAACAGAAATATTAAGGAAATAATGTTCTGTTAAAATTTTAGTAAATATATTCACTGGTAAAAATTTAATCCAAAATGAAAACCGCGTTTTGAATTTACTTAAAGGCTTAAGCTCTTATTGAAGCTGCTGCACAATGATAGCAATAAACATAAATTGTCTAACTGTAGATAATGTATATGATGCTTTTATGAAGATTTTATAACATGATTGCTCCTGAAAACAATTGGAAATCAGGTAATAATTAACTTTAATGTGAGAATTGTGCACTAAAACGTCGATAAAGAAATATTTAAGTCTTGTTCCTACAGCAAAAAACCCTCTTAAGGTATCTCCAGCCAAAACCGAAAATGGTAGAACAACACGAACCTATCCTTTCAATATTTTGTCCAAAAAAAAAACTCACTAGGAAATAGATGTCCCCTGTAGCTTGAATTTATAAATCAATACAGTCTTACTTACTTCATATAAGATATGTAATAATATAAAGAAGTCTTATTAGATCAGTTCTCTTTGCAAATATCCTAGTTTTATTCCCCTCAACGGTTATGTCTAGCTTCATAAGATGATGCATATTTTATTTCCATAAGTGTTAATGATTATTATAAACTCTTGAAACATTTGAGGGTGATTTTAACATTGGATTCTTATTCATTAACAGCTCATAGGTTTGCAAAATGTGATGTGAAAATTTTAAACATTCTCTTCGAATATTCAGTGACTTAATCAAGTATACTGAAAAAACTCAAATATACCCCTGATAATTCTTTATTTTGATTGCTTGATGTTTTGAGCATTATTTAAGTACATTGATTAGATTGAAAGAAGGCCCAAAAGTACCCTTAACCTCATACATAGCTTTATATTAGCAGGTTAACATTGTTAATGTTCCTCAATTATTTGCTTAAAAATACAAACTTCTCTTCTTTCGTGACAAAATTCCGAAATAACGTTACATCTTGCACTCAGTGTAATCATCATCTGCCGGATATTTGTTCAAGATAAAATATCTTGGATCTTCATCAGCAGCAGCGTCGCAGCTACATGACTAGAAACAATATGAAAACCAAGGGAAAGAATAATCTTCGGTAAATGTTGGAACTTTTACCATTAGATTGTAATATAAATTTGAGTAGCAAACACCCACACATTTTCGCCATCAGGCGAAGGTAGGAATAGAACCCCAGTACCTCGTGACACAGACCGAAGTCCGGATCGCTCGACCACAGTGATTCTACTGGTGTGTGAATGCGTATCCACTGGCTTTGTATGACTGTCAGTGAGTGCGTATTACCCAAGTGTTATGATTGTACAGAGTGCACTCCTGGTGCTTTTCGATCTGAAAATATACACAGAGTTACCACTTTGCTTAGGCAAGCCAAGCCTTAAGAAATAAATAAATATAGAGAAAGTGGCATGACAGATATATTACACTAATAAAAACCAACACACCAGAAAGTTCTACTTCACGACCGGATTCGATCTCTCGGGTGTCAACAGGCGAAGGTAAAAATCAAACCCCGGATCTTGTGTCACAAACCGAGGTCCGTACCACACAACCACGGTGATTCTACTGGTGTGTGAAAGCGTATAAACCGACTTTATATTACATTTAAAGAGTGCGTATTACCCGGGCGTGAAGTAGATTTTTTTCTGGTGGGTGTGTAAATTAAGTTGTTTTATGTAAACGAATTTATCGGTACTGTTATTATATAAACTGTATATTACTTCAATTAGTCATCATAAAATTAAGTTTCCTTTAATTTTCAATAAAAATATTTCTCTCATGCATATGTTAGCAAATGATTGAATTGTGTGTTGACAGATGTAAAATATATTGATGGGACCAGCCAAATATCTTCAATATTTTAAGAATCATGAAATTATCTTATTCGCTAGTATAATATCCAGGAATTCAAATCTTTTGGATAATGATTTTATTTATATCAAACATACTTTTCTCATGTCGTTCAATAACCCTTGTAGGGTCATCTGAAGACTCGCGAAAGATGGTCGTTTGTCTATTGTTTGACTCCACATCGATAGCATAGCACCAAATCTAAAGAACGAGAACAAGTTAAACTGAAATACATTATAAATACTCCTGAACATACAAGTTGATCTAATTCGCCATATAGGTTTTGCTGATAGATGTACTTCTCTAACCAGAGTTACTTATTATTCTAAAAGCAAAAGTATTTTAGAGCTTTACACGATTTGTAGGCCTTCTTGTTATAGTTGCATGATAAACAGATAAATGATGCATAAGTTAATTGTCACGTAATAGTTTTAAATGGAGGGCAAATCACCTTCCCTTTAAGACACAGTTTTAGTACGATTTATAATATCCTTTTATCGCATAACAAGAAAAGATACTTGCATCCCTCCTGCACACGCCATTGGTTGTTCCAAGTATTCCTTCCGTCTCAGTTTGTTTTCGATCTCATCACAAGTTAGACCCCCATATGGAGTTTCCCCTAAGAATATTAATTGATTTTACTTTTTGTTCAACCTTCGAATGAAATTGCATTCTTATTTTTTTTAAACCAATTATGAATGAACTATTCACCAACTTCAAATGAAGGTTAAATTCCTCTTCTTATCATTATGTTATCAAAAAGAACATTGCATTTTCCTCTGAATTAATCTACGTGATTTCGTAAGCTTTCATATTCCAAAAACTATAGTATAATATTATTCTATTTTACATTCTGTATTATTATATATTTATATTATTATTATTATATGAACACAACAGAGTTTCCCCTAAGTTCCAGTTTGTGATAAACAATAACATCTTTTAGCAAAGTAACTTTTTTCGCACACCTAAAGTGAAGATTTCCCACAAGACAACGCCAAAACTCCAAACGTCTGACTTCTCCAAATAATTTCCAATAAAGACTGTCTCAGGAGCAAGCCATGCTATTGGTGGAATTGTCTAAGCAGCAAGAAAAAATTAAGTTGTTTGTAAAAATAACAAATAAATATTGTGTCACATACCACGTGGTTATGCACAAGGCCCTACATATGACTGCTTTGTCATAATTCAATGAGATTTGCCTTTTCATCGTGATAGCATTATCATTAAATTAATAGGATAAAACTAATACCTTATTTTTATCACCAATGAGTACCATTGCCTACAATTGCCTACAAGTTGTTTATATGCATACGGTCGTAAGTTCATTTTCTCTAAAATACATTCTCTTTATATGATGTTGTATCTGGTAATAAGCATGATAAGTTTACTGCCAACGTGACATGTCGCTGGTTAGCAATGTGAAGTACCTTTGTTAGTATCTGGCTTATAACATCTGTGGCTAAGTCTGCAGGCCAGAAATCGTACAATTTACATCTTCCTGTAGTACTGAGTAGAACTTTCCTTGCTGATAACACCGGATGGCGATACTGTCAGTGCGTAAGTAGAGAGGAATATAAATCATTGGAAAGAAGAGATACTAGCACTGATAGCAAAGAATCCTTACTGGTCCAACGCTTGCGGAGATTTTGGACCGAGAACACCCGTTAAATGTAACATATGAGTTGTTGTTCACTTTCAAATCACATCGCTTCTGACTTACTACTCAAAAATACTAGTTAACAGTCTGTAGCCAGTTTAACAACTTGAAAAAGATAACATACACTTTGAACGTTAGTATCATGAAACACTTGTGACAAAACTTGTTTGAAATGCACCCCTAACCTCTCTTCACAAGACCATGGCCACCTTTGGAAAAGAGCACGTTTAAAGTTTGAAGCCAGATAAGTAATGATAGCGGGTTACATCAGCTGCATCATTTTGCATATGTAGAAAATATAAAAGTAAAATATTTCTAACTTGTTGGGATCATTTGCAGTATTTTCGATAAAAAAAAATAACATGTTATTACATCTGTTAATTTTAAACAAATCAAGTGGAACAAAGAAACATACAAAAATAATGCAATACTGTACTCTTACATTGTGCTTGGCAAGAAAATACATTCCTTCGCAAACATCAGCTGCAAATGTGGTTAACTGTAAGTTTTTCTCGTAGTTCGGAATACCTTCCTCATATGAACCACCGGACATCAAAAAATCCTTTAATGTTCCCGTTTCGATGTATTCTTGGTAAATGAAATAGGGCACTGGAAAAGAATATCACATAGGTGATGATGTTCATTGTGTTATGACATATGAACTATTTGTGCCGGATGAGAACTATGAGACCATATCTCACGACAAAAAAATTATCAAATTCAAAATTTAACTAAGTTCCAAGTCTCAATCATGTACAGGTGTGTAGTACATATCAAGGACAACTCAAAAATATCTATCGAGTAATGTAAACAGGTCAGGAGAACTTACCGTCATCATGGGCAACCCCCAGAACTTCAACGATGTTCTCTTGTTTTTGCAACGTGATGACAGAGTTTGCCAAAGCTCGAAAGTTCATTAGTTCTTTCATACGAGCATTTTCTGTACGAAAAAGGAGGTAGCCTATTTGTCTTAGTATTAAAAGTATTTAAATGTATCGAACATGCAATGTGTAAACTACACAATTATCTCGGTAACGATATGTTGAGTCCCTTTTTTGAAAGTGTTACATTATATGTAGTTACAGAGGGGAGTAGTTTAAATATTCTACTCTGACGATATATTGCTTATAATTAGAGATTAGTGCCATATGCATATTCTTTGACGTAGGATACATATGTAGATTATTATTTCTTTATTTGCTGGAAACTTTTCATCACTGATATCCTCACTTATCTCATCAACATAACTTTAACCTTCAAAATGAATATTCTCATCAATTTGTATTTGAAGTATCAAAATAAAATCGTACTATAAATTGCAGTTACTGTTGCTAAAGTTAAGCCTTGTAGAGAAAAGTCACAGTTTATGCGTTACCTGAAGCAGATTTAGCGATGACTTTAGTAACCTTTGATGAGCAGTCTCCAGACGAGACGGTTGCTACCCAGTACGTCATTGTGCCTTCCCGAGAAAGCTGGAAACTTAACTTTACATCGTCGGCAATCAAACATTTTCGTTCGTTCTTATGGTTTTGATTTTCTTCCTCGTGTCTATTTTGTCCTGTATTACAAATAATGTTACCATTTAGTGTAATCTCTATGGGTGTGTATTTCTTACTGTTCATTAAATACTAAAGCCTTTATAGTTAATTATCACCTTCTTTGTATGTCCACAACATTAATTCTATTTAAAGGAAAGTACCCTGTTATTCAATATGTCAAAACAACAGTCCATTCAATGAGGTTTGACCATTAATTGGTGTGCATGTTACAAATAATACAATGTCAACTGATGAATATTGGAATCAAAATATGTATTTGTCACCGGAGTTCCTGACCCTTAGTGACTCCTCTTTATTTTGTAAACATTTCTGTTTTTTTTTTGTATTGACGGTATGAACATTCGCTTGAGATAACGCATTGATGACTCCAAGTTTAATTGAACTTCATTAAAAAAAGTACTTAGATTGGTCACAGGGCATAAAGTGTATCTTTTTATTTAAACAATACTCATCAAAGTGCCCAATGTCACAACCGTACAAGGGAATACTATTGCAGTACTTACCAATATTTAAAGGCTCTGCACGGGTCAATTGAATTGAAGGCAATTCTCTTAAACTCATTACAACGTGTGTATAGCAGTTGTATAAGGAGGTCGCTCCGCTTCTGAACAACAAATAATATAATAATAAAAATCACTTGACTAGTTGGTTTAAAAGAAAGTGATAAAGATATATAAATACATTAAACTTGAATTTAAACTTTAAATGAAATAAACACCGAATGTATAAGTTGAAATAGGTACAGCCGTAACGTGTCACGCTAACATTAAATTGTATAATATTCAAATTAATTTTATTATTTAACTGATTAAATTAAGATAAAATTAAAGGAAATATTGTTTTTGACTTGTCTAGTTCATTGTCATACAATCCTGAATTAAATTATTAAAACTAAGGATATACAAGAAACGAACTAATACTGATATAGAACGGGAATCACTGTAAACTTACGCGAATGGTAAAGTTGTTCTATGCACTGAAATGAACAATCATTAAAACAATTTTATAAAATTTCTGATGTTTCCAATGATTCTTATCAACTTTAAATTGAAATTATTGGTATATTACTCTTCTTCATTTTCAAATAATACAGGAATATGAACATGATATTTACATTACTCATTATACCAAATGTTGTTACATTTTAATACTATTTCACCTTTAACCAATGGTCTTCGTATATGTTTTCATTCCCGATGTTTTGTCAGACTATGAATTAAACAACACCGTTAACGTGTCCCTTAGTACAGTGTCATAGTAGACAATTCGTATTTAATTTGATTTATTTGGTGGATTCTCAGTAAAAAAACCTAGGTGATTTAATGTTTTCAAAGGTAAGAACGAAAGAATGTGAAAATAAACAAATTGTGTAAAATTGAACGTGGGACAAATTTATTTCTACTTACAACAAAGTTTCTTCCAAATGATTGACAGACATCCTGTTATGACAATGCAGCCAGTCAGAATGATAACAAAATACGTAAGCAGATTGTCACTGGGTCCTTTAGAAAAAGCATACTTTGTTATTACCTACGTTTGTAATTTGAAATTCAATCCAATGTTACACAATTAAGCAATTTAAAATGTACATTGTCGAAAACCATAAAAAATTATTAACGTAATTTAAGATGCTATAATTATTTATACTTATAATACGTCAATGCGTGTACTTTACAAAAGTAATGTAAATATTACATATATATATATTGTATATTGTATATATTGTATCACAACATTTTGACAATGTTAACTGAAGTGAAAGCATAACCTCATTCTGCATAGGTAACACGATTACTTCTATATACAAATTAACATAAAAAGTTATAAGGAAACTTGGTTAGCAACAAATATATATTTCAGTATTGAGAATGTGTTAGCGCAAACGAAGTATTAGTAATCTTTTCCTTGCTTTTTATCAATCAATTTATCAGAAACATTTGTAGTAGCGCTATTATCAACAAAAGTTGTTCAAAAGACTCTATGAGACAATTACATGACATTAATTATGGTACGCTTGCTAAAACAGGTAAAGTGTTAGCAGTTTCTTGAATATATCAATAGTCTGAACGTTTTGATACGGTTTGGAAGACTGTCCCACTTTTTGGGACCGAAACAAGAAAAAGAACGATCAGCAAAAGTCACACTGTGAGTTTTGGATTAAGTGAAATTTGATAAAGATGTACGGGATCTAAGCTGTCTGCGTGAAGGTTGTAGCAAAAGTTAGGCCGGGATAAGTTGGCGACTGCTGATGCTGTGAACATTTAGAACAAGCATTTTGAATTTGATGAGTAATTTTACCATAGAACACCTGACAATCATGGCTCGTACAATAACTATTGTTTATGTCCTGTAACACATGTTACGAACACCAAGTAGCAATTACTGATGCACGGTTGTGGTACATGAACAGTAGTTGCTGTACCAACCGGTGAGTGCGAGTTCGTTAATACGCGATTCTAAAATGATATAGTATCTTGTCGTTTTATGCTATAAGTAGGCCTATAGGTATACGCGAACATGCCTTGCTTCGTTCTCGGCATGACGAATTGACGTAATTTAGAAAGAGGTGTGAACTGGAATCAAGCGGTACCGTACCTACTTTACTTCAAACACATAGCTAGTACAGTAACTACTGGTGTCACCTTTACGCATGTTACTACTGTTCATGTCCAACAACCGTTCATCAGTAATTACTGTTTGTGTTCGTAACACGGTAACATGTGTTACAGGTGGCACCAGTAGTTACTGTACTAGCTATGAGCATCGGCTGGATAGAGTGGAGTTGCGTTGAAAATGTTGAACTCTGGTGATTAGTGATTTGTTTATACCAATCAAGAGGCTGTTACAATAGTCCAAACTGAAGGTGACTAGAGTGTGTACAGCTATAGCTTGGCTGCCTCATTACTGAGCATTTTGCGTACTCGGCTAGTGTTAGTGAGATGGTGGTTTGTAGATGTGATGAGAATCGCGAACTGAGCAATCATTGTCATACCAGAATCGAACATAACCCCACAGTTTCTCACTGGGTTTATTTGGACAGGTACATTCACACCAGCAACAGTCACTGAGGTTAGATTGAAATTAGCTAGTTGGGCTCTAAAGTCACACACCATAACATCAGTTTTAACTGCGGTTATGGTGTTTGGGTTTCATGATGTTTGCTAATGCATCTTACATCGATAACAATATATATATATACGTAAGCTTTGGAGCTATTATAGATCTTACACGGAGATGATATGGATGGAAGTAGTCAATAAAACTGTGTGAGTTATCGTATACATTGTTTTAAGAAGTAAAAATAGTGAACAAGGGGACCTGTATCATATATTTTGCAAGGAATTATATCATGTCGAAATAGTTACGCTGTTCCATTAAGTAAGGAGGAAAAATATATTTACACACTTATCGTCCAAATTGAGATGTAGCCAAATGCAAAAGGGAAATATTTTTATTGAAAGTAATGGCTGACAATAAGTTTAATGACGTCAGTTTTCAAACAAATTATTCCAAATGAAAGAAACATGATCATAAACAATTATCCCTTTTGAAAGTGTTTGGTTTGATTGATTTAACTTAAAAGAGAATGACGAATAGTATTACATTACACATCGACGCGATATTGGCATTTAGAATTCCATACACATAATGTTTACCATAATGGCTGTACACAACCGATAAGAAAATGCGTCAACGTTTATGATATGTAATACAGCCGACTACATGTAACGTAGCCTTATAAACGTTCTGACATGGAAACTTGACCCTATATGTAATTCTTCTACAACTCAATTAGCAAGCGACGTTTCTTCATTAAATGCATTCTTGAGTTTTTTTGCATCTTGTTTGCTTTCTTTGTAATGTTTATACATATCAGTATTTAGTAGAGAGATAACCAAACCTACATTAAATCCCTTACATATAAAACAAAATGTTTTCGTTACCAGATACAGAGATTTTGACACTTTTGGTCCAGTTCCTGTCCCCATAAAGTCCAGCAGTGCAAATAACATCTTCGTTCCGCGTTACGGTGTAGTTGATTGTTGAACCTGTGGTGAACAATTCTCGACTCGTATTGTTCAACTTTTTATGCATATCACTATATAAAGAACTTTCACTAGGACAGGTTTTTCTGTCACAATTCCAGGATATATTTGCTTTTGGCATAGAGTCTTCGACATAACACGTGATATTCACGTGCGTTCCATTTGCAAAAGAGACACTTTCCTTGGCTTCTTTGCCGTTGACTTGCAACTTCATTGTAGGTGGAACTGTTAGGAAGAAATACAGTATCGTTGCTTGTTTTGTGTGCATGTTTCGTCCTAACATATATTGTAAATAGAACATTCATCTCGTTACACCACTGACTCAATAGCTCAACATGGACTATTAAATTACAGCATCGTTGGAAACATCTATTTAACATGAACAGTTAAACAAT
>JAIPMN010018718.1:0-10441 GCA_020650975.1 Apostichopus californicus
GCTATTAAGTACTTGTAGCCAATACCTTCACTTGCAGGTAAAGGGCCAAAAAAATCTGCAGCCATTGCATCAAATACTGCCTCAGAGGTAACAGATTGCATGAAACCTGATGGTTTAGCATAAATCGGTTTTGAAAATTGGCAAGCACGACAAGAGCGGACATAATTTCTCACAGTTTCATACATTCCAGGAAACCAATAGGTTTTAAAAATTCGAGAAATTGTCTTGCGAATACCAAAATGTCCTGCTGTGGGGCGATTATGATAATTACAAACTACTGTCTGAATTAATGATTTGGGTACCACAATTTGGCACCTACTGTTCTTGCCTAAACGACACAAAACACCATTTTGAAGTTTAAAATCTTTGGCAATAGCACTAAACTTGCGTTTTACCTCAATTGGCGTATTTTGTAAAACATCACCTTGTGATAAGAGATTCATTAATTGTGAACAATAGACATCAGTTAACTGTTGTGAAACAAATTCATCATGTGAAGGAATCTGCACAAAATTGTCTACAAATACATGGTCATCAGGTGAAATGTCTGATGAATTAGAGCTTGTTTCATTTTCATCTTCACAACATAAGGGACAAGTATAATCTTTCATACTTTCAGCTTCCTCATCGGTTAAACCAACACATTCAGTATGGTACCATTTGTCACACACATCACACGCGATCCATGTCACAGTAGATCCTTTTGCATGCAAATTTTGAATGACTTCACAATCTTTTGCATAACATTCATTATTGTCATAATTGGGTTGGTTATCAACATTACCTATTTCGTGGTCAATAGAAACTGGTTCACCCTTTCAACTGACTGGTGCTCTAGACAAACAATCTGGAGCTACCATATCCACACCTGCCCGATACTTTACTTCAAAGTTAAAATTCTGTAATCTTAGGACCCACCTAGCATGTCGACCTTTCAAATCTTTCATTTTGTAAAGCCATAACAATGCCTGATGATCAGAATAAATTGTGGTTACCCTATTTCTGTCCAAATAATGGTGCCATTTTTCTAAGGCCCAAACCATAGCTAAAATTTCCAATTCTGTAGTGGACCAATTTTTCTCATACTTCTTCAGGGTCCTAGATGCAAAAGAAACTACACGTCTTACACCCTCAATATTCTGGATTAATGCAGCCCCAATGCGAATTAGGCTAGCATCACAGTGAATTTCAAAAGGTAAATGCGGGTGAGGAATTGCCAATGCAACACTTTTTGTCAACACTGTTTTCAATTGTGTTTATGCTCTCTCACATGAGTCATCCCACAAAAATGGAACATCCTTACGTTTCAAACAATTTAGGGGATTGGCAATATCTGCCATACCTGGAATAAAACGTTGGATCCAAGCGCATAACCCAAGGAATCTTTGAACTTCCTGTAAATTTGTAGGTCGTGGAAATTCACTGATGGCCCTATATTTTTCAGGGTCAATACTGATGCCATCAGATGACAAAATATAACCAAGCCATGGCAATGTTGTAGTCATGAATGTACATTTGTCCAAATTCAAGTTAAACCCTGCATTCTCCAAAGTACTTAAGGTTTCATCCAAATCAAATAAGTGTTGTTCTGGAGTTGGACTAAATATCAAAATATCATCAATAAAATGACAAGAATTCCTTCCAGTTTGTGGCATCATCACTCTATCCATAGTGCGCTGAAAGCAAGCACTAGCATTGCGTAGTCCAATAGGAACACGACAAAATTGATAGAGGCCTAAGCCGAAATGCCAAAAGCTGTTTTATACTTATCTTTTTCAGCAAGTTTGAGTTGCCAGAAAGCACCTTTAAGATCTAGGGAACTGAAAACTTTTGCACCATGCAAACTGTCTAACAATTGCTCTGTAGTGGGGAGGGGATAACGGTCAGGTACTGTTACCTTATTTAAGGCACGATAATCAATTGCCATACGCCAATGTTTTTGTCCATGCTTATTTCCTTTGGGAACCATAACCGGACTAGAACACCATGATGAATTACTAGGTTCAATAATACCTTGTTTCAACATATCACTAACTTGATTTACCATATCAGTAGGTTTTTCTGTTGTTAGTTTGTAAGGTGGCACTACAACAGGTTTACTACCCTCAATAATTGGAATTTCATGTTCAATGATATTACAACAACCAGTAACTGGACATAAAATAGCATTATACTTGTGAAAAATTTGCTGCAATTGCTTTTCACTTCTAGATTCTGCAGCAACTTCAGATTGCAAATCAGTATTGCAAATGTCATTTTGAATAACACGTCTTCCATAACGCATGGAAGATATAGGAGCTTTAATTCGTGCTCCTAGAATGCCTGGACCAGACCTACCCAATGATACAAAAGGGAGTTTTGAAAAGTCTGAATTAGCATATGTGGAATTATCACTATGATTTTGATCGATAGCACAATGTGATTCAACAGTGAATGAATCTAGCTCTTCAGGAGCATTGATAGGTTCTTCTTTTGGATACAAGTCAAGAACAATGAGACATTGGTTAGACATTTTAGAAGTTCTGCCTGTGGGTATGGCATTTTTTGTAGCGTTTTGATTGGACGCAAGTTCCTGTTGAACATTTTGATCAATTACCTTTGAAATATCAATATGACAGGTAATAGGAGCACCGCCTGTTTCATGTGAAACGTGAAATGAATTCAACTTAATGAGTTGCTTGGCTTGGGTAGATCTTGACTGGCCCTCAAGCATAACATGAAATGGATCATAAACAATATCACCTTCAGAATTCTCGTTTTGCTGAATTCCTGAATTAGAAAGAACTGGATTAAAAGTAACAATTGGATAAAATTGCGAACTCTGATTTTTTAACCAAAACTTTGAATCAATCAGATCATACACCAAATTCAATTTCTGAATTAACTCACGCCCAAGAAGGATAGGAGTTGACATTTCCATAACATTAAAATCATGAGTAAATTCTTGAGTGGCAATAATGCCTGACAGAGATACCTTTCCAAGAATATTCAAGGAAGAACCATCTATGGAATTTAGATTATCAATATTGGATGTGGTGAAGTCCTTGAAACCTAATTCCTTGAACACAATTGTGTTAATCATAGAACAGGCAGCACCTGAATCTAAAAGTGCAAGATATGGAATACCATTCAAACAAATATGAACATATTTACCAGAGTCAACTTTGGTTTTAAGACTACAACTACCTTGGATTTGCAAATTAGGTGTCCTTGCATTAATGTCCTGACGATTTTGTGAAAATTCAACACTACTTGGTACATTAGGTAAACCAGGGCGAGTATATCCTCTGCCTCGATATGTGAAGCCACTCCTGTTAGTCGAAAAGCCAGCCCTAGGATTTTGTCGGTATCCAGTTTGATTTAGCGAACCTTGATTGGTCTGAGAAACTCGTTGACTCGACTGCTCATTTCTGCTTGAAAATCTCACATCACCCTTTTCTTGGCGACTTCTAAAGGCTTTGTCATTTTTCCTACATTGCGCAAACCGATCAGCACATTGGGCTAACTGCTTTAGAGAATGGGTTTCAGCTTCAAGATCACGTAATTTCTCACGTAGCCTGTCATCCCGAACAATCGAAAGTAGTTGCTCAATGACGACGCTCTCCAAAATCTTCTGCAAATTTACATCCTCTTGGACTTTATCAGCTGGAATATCCCACCATTTCATTACCAGGTCAGTGCATTCACCAACATAATCTTCAAACGTCATACTACCAGATTTTTCCAAGCGGCGAAATTTTTCACGGAAATTTTCTCTGGAAATTCCATAACTTTTTTCAATTCTGGATCTGACTGTAGCCCAGTCTTTCAACTCAAGGGAACCAATGCGAGAAAATGCTCGGGATCCTGCACCAGATAATAAAGGCTCCAATAAAAGCGACCACTCATCTTTCGAAGAAAAACCTTGAAATTCAGCTTGATGTTCAAAAATGTCCAGAAAATGATCAATACTACCATAAAGTTTCTCTTCATATAGTACAACATTTTCAAGTTTTTTCCTTCTTGACTGAGAATTTAATTGAGTTTGCAAATGAGCAGTTGAAAATGAAAATGAAGCTGGTTTGAAAATTAATTGTACATAATCAGTTTTAACTTGACATTCTGATGTGTCAAATTTATTTTCAGCACAAAGTTCTTTCAATGATTCAAGGGTATAATGCTTTACATACCCAGAGTCTGCTTGCTTAATCCAGGCCATGCTTAATTTAAGAAATTCAGGAAAACTTGACAGATAAGGTAGAAAGGTTGAAGAGATGCAAAAGTATCTCAACTCAAACTTGACTTGCAGATGAAAAGTCCATACTTATAAATTTTCGAATCCTGCCGACTACGCCATGTAGTTGTTGTCCTAATTTCATTTATGGACTTAGTTTCTCTCTGTCTCTCTGTGTACATAGCATGAACATATAGCTTTCCTATACAGTAGGCAAAAAGCAGAATATTTCATACCAAACAAATAAGTAAACATATTTGTTCTTGCTGATTTTAGCAGACTTAAGGAAGAAGTCTAAATCAAGCCGGTATGCAATGTATCATCAAAAAATTTCATCAATCTTGAGTGTTCCTCAGGCACTCTATCATGGGAACTGTCATGTTGAAATGATACATATTTGCAGGTTATGTTGGCCTTCTTGCCAGGTGTCCACAGGAAAAATCATGGGATGCATGAAAACAGGGGATGGAAAATTAGGGAGTGTGCTATACACCTAGGATTACCAATAACCTTTGATTTGCAGAGAAACACACAGTGTATGAACTACTGCATGAAATAAAAGGGTTAATGCATAATTGCAGGTATTTCAAACTATCAGAAACTGTAAATGAGTTTGGATTCCTGTCCACTCATACATTGTTGTTTTCTTAAGGAATGTATCACCTACATTGTTTGCAATACCCATGAAACTTAGCTACTAAAACCTGATGTGAAAAGTGTATAAAAAAAATTATATATGCTAAATTCCTTTCATGCCCAAGTATAACACTGTTAACTCTGTTATAACTTAATTCATTGAGTTTATTAATTGAATCGGCTGGAATATGTTCAAATGTTACCTCAATAAGATACAGATTTGTGTAATGCCAGCTTGGCTAAGTTTTAGTAAATTAATGCAGCATCATAATTACTGTAAGTCATTCTTAATTTGAATATTAAGATGGGTTCATGTAATGCATTCAACGAACCAAAACAATATTAAGCAGGGAGTTGTTCCATAACAACTCCTGCTTGAAGTTGTCACCCAATTTGAGTTTCTTTTTACAAAATCTCTGTATTGATGTGGTAAATCCTAGTACAGTCTTAGAAAAGGTACAGACTTCCATGCCTCCATATTCAGGAAGTCACTCAGTGAGAAGCTTTGTGTGAAGTTCAAATGCATTGTCCAGTTGTAGCAAACAGCCTTCTGTTTATAAAAAAATCAATAGCTTTTTATCAAGAATCAACAGCTTAAGTATTTTGGAGTTTGAAGCAGGATGTGGTAAGAAGATACTTCCATACAAACTCAACAATGGTCCTAATTGCATTGTACATAGGGCAGGTATTGTATTTTGTTCAGAAGTTGTTAACACTGGTCAAAGATGTGGTCAAAGTGGTGAAAGATGTTAAACAGGATCCAGGCATTGCAAGCAGCAATTTCCTCTGACAATGCTTCAGTCACTATAAAAACAGCTGCATGAGTGGAATGGAAACACATTGCAAGTGGATCTGTAAGAAAGTTAAAGTCATTGATCATTTGTTATTATGAACATTGGAATTGCTTTAAAGAGTGTTTTTTGTGAAATTTGTTATGGCATTTCATATGTGTATTTTGAAATCCTTGTGCAGATTATGTGGAGCCAAGCAAAGGGAAGGTTCTACATATTTTCAGAAAGAAATTTATGGAAAGAATATTTGAACATTTATTCAAGTGGACATTAATCAAGACATTCCAGGTGTCCATCCTAGTTCCATTTGTGACACTTGTCGAAGGAAGTTATCACGATGTAAGACTGCATCCAGAAAGTCAAAGAAAGACGAACAGTGTACTTGTAATGTACAGCTTCATAAATTCTCCGAACATTCAGAGGAAAATTGCGCCATTTGCACAACCAATCAATTGGACAAGAACATACTTTTAGATTTTTGTAGACAGACAGGATTTCTGTCATGGATGTCCAAAGATGGCAAAGAGATTGCAGTAGTAATGCATGACCTAGGAGAAGTAGTTTTAAAGAGAATTATAATTGGTGAAACTCAGTCACTGCCTTCATTCTTGGAAAAGATGTAAACTTATCCCACAGTAGTCCATTTAAAAGCAATCACTGAAATTTGGGATTCAGACATTTGTGTGGGAAACCATGATTTTGATACTTTAGCTCAGGCTTATCGCGAAGAAGGAATGAAAGGAACTGTAGGTCGGACTGGCCCAGGTAGAAACTCTTCACACAGGGGACCAGTTAGAAGGGAATCTAACAATACGCCATAAGAAATGCCATCTAATAATTTCGAAGGAGGATCAACAGCAGTCCAACCGAGCCATCAGTAAGTGCTGTGCTGTTTGTAAATGCTATAAGCCAAATTTACATCAAAAGCTGATAATTCATCAGCAAAGAGGACAAAAGAAGAAAACCCAAAACTTATTGACAAAGTCAGTCATCTACAGACAGATGCAACTATGAAGGAAAAGACAAGAAAACTTGAAAAGCACCATTAGGGATCTGGTTGAAAAGGAAAGTGTGACCATTGCAGATGATGATGGTGAAGAACTCCTTAACAAAGTTATCAAATGCAATGAAAAGGAATTGGAGTCTATTCTACCAGCTAACAGTCATTGTGCTCTACTTTGGAAGCAGCAAAAAAAAAGGCATTGCAAAGCAAATCCTCCAAAGGTATGAGATGGCATCCAGCAATAATCAAGTGGGCAATTGCATTGCATTCAAAATCATCCCCTGCCTATGACATCCTTAGAGATTCTGGATTTCTTATGCTTCCTCATCCAAGTACTCTACATATGTACACACATTTTACACCTCCATCATCTGGACTTAATGTTGGTTTGTTACAGAGGTTTTTCGAGAGTTTCAAGCTGAGCTCTCTTGAGCCACATCAAAAGCTTGTTAACTTGACTTTTGATGAAATGAAAATTAAAGCAGGACTCGTTTTTTCCAAAACAAATGGCAAGTTGGTGGGATTTATCGATGTTGGAAATGTCAGTAAAGACATGGAGCGTTTTGAAGCCAGATGCACTGAATTGAAATCTGAAATCCCAAATGTGGCCTCACATGTGCTTCTCTAAATGGTTAGAGGCTTGACTTCAGGCATTAAGTTTCCGGTGGCTTTTTTTTTACTAACAGTGCACCAGGCCATCAGCTGTATGAGATGGCCATGAATTGTGTCAAAGCCCTCAAGCTGTTAGGACTTACAGTTCTCTGTTTGACTTCAGATGGTGCAAGCTGCAACAGAAAGCTGTATGAGATTTTGTCAGGAAGCTCCTCTTCACCACTTACTCCTCATTACAGGACGAAAAATGTTTATGAAGAAAACCAGAACATATATTTTAATTCAGACGCGCCGCATTTATTGAAGACGCTTCGGAACAATTTTGAAAATTCAACTTGGAACAGGAAGACAAGAAATCTTGTGGTAAATGACTGTTAATAAAATAGACAAATTGATGTATGTGTATACATTTTGTATAAGGATAAATTGTATAAGAATGTTAACTACTTAGGCGAAATTCTCATAGACTCTTGTGTTATCAGACCTTAAAGGTCTGCTGAATTGGCCCCAAATATATCATAAAATTCAAATATCGTCATCATTGGTAAAAATTTCTGTTTTTATAACCACTTTGGAGGAAATTTACCTCATTGGGACATTCAGTCATCTTGCAAGTTTATTAACAATGTCTGATAACAACTAGAAGAGTAAAGACCTCCAGTATAGTACTTTTAATTTGCCTCTCAGTAAAGATTTACTGTTCTTTTCTTTATTTTTACCTCTTGTGCTCAGTATCATGGAAAGCCAATCCAATGGATCCACCTTCTGCAGCTTCAGGAATGGGATAGAGGACGCCAAAGACAAACGCCTGGTTTGGTCCTTCTCCCGAAGCTCTCATATGAGCACCTCCATTTGACCCCAGGTTTGCGAATGAAGGTCAGCTTAGCTGCTCAGGTATGTTTTATATTATTCCCTCAGTTATCAGTAAAATCAGTACTTGTTGAATACTTTGTTTCTTGAAGAGTCCCTTCAGTTACTATGGTCAGACCGTCAACAACACTACTGTAGAATTAGTGTTGCAAGTGTATACGAATGTGGATATGTCATCAGTAGTCAGTACCATACAACAGGGATTATGCAATTTACTACAGTGGGTAACAGTAGAAGGCAAGGTTGTGCATCTTACAGTGTTTTACTGTTTGAACACTTGTGCTGAAACGCAATGGTTACCAAAGAAATTCTGTGTACAGGACACTAGAGAAGGCAGGAATTTGTCATGGAATGTGCACCTTCTGATTTAATTAGCCGCAACAATTATTAGTGGTTTGTGATTTTACGAAGAAATGACAACCAAGAAACTAGTCTAACATGAAACTAAAGAAGTTCCTGACATGCAGTATGGATATATTTTAAAAGCTACTACAACATTTGATGACAAAATGTTACTTTTGTTAAAAATTGATTTCAGCACAAATTTGGTTACTTTGTCCATGCAGGTGGTGTCCAAGACAGTGGCCAATGCTCTTCACTTGAAGAACAGTTTAATATATTCATCAACAATGAAATTTATTTTGATGGTCTGCCTTAATGTTGGCTATACATCTCTGTGGCTGAAAAAGAAGAATACCGACATCAAACCATACACATCTGTTGATGATGAAAGACTTGTGGTCAGTACTTCAAAAACATTCAATCTCTCAGAGTTTACTTCACATGTGTATAATGTGTGTGATAAAGACACTATTTAGTGTGTCAAAGTAAAATGTCTTATTGCAAAGTTAATACAGCATACACCTGTATTGTCCTACTTGCAATTTACATTACCAATTGTAAAGTACTGTAAAGCACACGTATGAATGGTATAAATAATATGTTTGTATCTCTAAAAAACCTTTTTCTTAAAGCTTTAAAATGAAGAATAACAAACTACACTTTTACCACCACAATGTCTCATGAATTTTTCTTTTGTTTTCAAAACAGTGGCTTACAGAAGAATTTTTGGGTTTCCTGAAAGAGTGGACTGAAGAAGGGGAGCACCTTCCAGGGTTAACACGGAAGCAAAAGCAGGCATTGCATCTTAGTGTACCAACATTGGCTGGATGTCACATAACAGGTATGTTTTGTCTTATTTTGTTCTTTAAGTTAATTATTACATATTGTGAAACATTCTTTAATGACTTTATGACTATTCGTAATTCAATTCTTATATAAATCTTTGCAATCAAACTACTGCTGTCACAACTTCTTGATGTAAAAAAGACACAAATGAAAAATATGTCATTGTTTCAGTACAGTAGTGGTGATAAACTCATGTACAAAATGTATATCCATGTTTGAAGTTTAAATATCACATGTCTGTATATGGAATTGTTGTTGAGATTGGAGAAGTGACCTTAAGATATGCATACTTATCAAAACTCTTCAAATGAGGCAGACTTGTCAAGCTTCCACCATACTCCTAATTTTTTATCTCAGGTGCCAGAAATTATGTTTATTTGCTCTTTAAGATGCTACATAGAAATAAATAAATCTTCAAAGACTTTGTAATGTCTATGAATATTCACTTCAATCTTGTTTTCTCTGTCCTTTTTACAGTTCACTCTTTCACTGAGATTACAAAGCTTCTTCTGGCCATGGATGGAGTAAACTTTTTCCTTAGCGACAAACTTAATGAAGATCCTCTGGAATAATTTTTTTCCAAACAACGGTCAGCTGGTGGTCATCATGACAATCTATCAGCTGAACAATTTCGCCATCACTTGATGAAAAATATCGCTGCAGGTAGTCATGCTGCAGCATCCAGGAGAGCCAATGTTCGCCGTGAGCAGCCCTCAAAGGATATAAGTGATGAGCCCCTGCCCAAAAAAAACGATGACTTTGGTATAATGAATTGGGATCACAGAGGGGGAGTGGGGATGAGGGGGGGGGGTGAGGGCATGATAAGCAGCAGGTGAAAAAAAATATACATTTTCATTTTGAGGAGGTGGGAAATTCATTGGAAGTTATATACATTTTTCCAATTTTTGGCATTGAGTGTCAATAATTCAATACATAAATATTTAAAATCCAAATTGTAACTGATATTGTAAGTGAACCTTCTTGTGAAGTATACTTCATTACATTTGAAATGCCTGTTAAACCCACGTTATATGAAAGGGTGAACTGTAGCAAAGCGTTGCTATGGGACTAAGTATTTGATATTATGACTACTGCCAATCATATTTGGGGGAGGGGGGGGGGGGGGGC